>CABHPQ010151327.1:12668-32573 GCA_902168405.1 Peromyscus aztecus
AAAAAAAAAAAAAAGGTCACTGTTGACTTTAAGAACATTGAAAGTTCACATTAGAATACGGCTATGTGAGCTGGGTCATGAGTTCAAGATCAGCCTAGGCTGCATAATGAGCCCAGGTCTAAAAAAAGAAAAAAACCTTGAGACTCCTCCAGTTGGTCCAGCCTTACATAATACTAGTTTTCCCCCAAAGAATGTGATAAAGCTGTGCTGGGATGATGCTGGGGGAGGGGGGAGCTGATGGATATCAAAAGATAAACTTACAGCAGATTTAAAGATCTTACCTGGCCCTTACCCGTGACTTTCGAGTGAGGAGAGTGAGTGTTCTGATAAGCCAAGCCAAAGAAACTGAGTGTGCAGGCAGAGCGGAGCAGATCGCTGCTTTTCTTGTAAAGACTAAAGCAGAGGGATTCCCTTATCCAAGTTGAGATTGGCTTGTTGGGGGGTTGGACTCTTGCCTCCCACTCTCCTGACGTCTGAGACAGTCACATAAACAGCCTCCCTCAGTGACATGCGGCTTCAGCATGGGAGACTCCATTTTGGTTTGGCCCATTGGGCCTTCTGCAGGGGTTCAGTCCAAACTAATTGGCTAATTTCCTTTCAGCTGGGTGTTACACGGTCATCCATCCATGCTGATGAATAATATTAAAAATAATAAAGCCAGCCATGGTGGCACACACCTGTAAGCCTAGCACTCAAGAGGCAGAGGCAGGAGGATCATGGCAAGCTGAAGGCTTGGTGTACACTGTGAGTTCTAGGTCAGCTTGGGCTGTCTGGCCAGACTCTGTTTCAAACAACCATAATTGAATAAATAAAAATAATAAACATGATAAATCAAAAACAAGCTAATAGAAGCATAGTACTGAGAAAATAGGAACATAGTTATTGCTGGCTGCCCCAGGGAATAGGTCATGATAGTGAATTTGGGGAAGACTTTTTTTTTTTCCCGAGACAGGGTTTCTCTGTGTAGCTTTGCACCTTTCCTGGAACTTGCTTTGTAGACCAGGCTGGCCTCGAACTCACAGAGATCCGCCTGCCTCTGCCTCCCGAGTGCTGAGATTAAAGGCGTGTGTCACCACCGCCCGGCCATATTTTTCATTAAGTTTATGTATAAACTGGGAGTAGAGTATGCCTAATGTCCCCGAACTCAATGAAACTTCCTTCTGTCTTTCCTCCTCTTCCTCTTCTTCCCCCTCCTTTTGGATTTCTGAGGCAGTCTTTATATGTAGCTCTCATTGACCGTATTCCTTGAACCATAGGTATAAGGATAGTGTTGAAGATACATTCATTCGGGCTGGTCTCCTTTCTCCGCATTTTGGTCAGTTAGGGATTTCTATAATGGTCTCCATCTGCTGCAAAAAGAAAGTTCTTTGAAAAAGAGTGAGAGTTATACTTATTTGTGAGTATAAGGATAAGTATTTAGAATATAGTTAGAAATATACTGGTTTAGGAAAGTGGTAGAAGTAGGTTTGGGTCCATGACCTCTTTAGCTACAAGTTAGGGTAACCGTACTAGGCATGAATTCTCTCCTATTGAGTGGGCCTTAAGTCCAATTAGGCAGCTGTTGGTTACTGCCAAGATATAAATGCCACTATTGTGCCCTTGGAGCTATCTTGCTGGGATGGTCATTGTGGTTCATAGGCTTTACAGGTGGGGACTGGTGATCGCTTTTCTCCCCTGGCAGCTTTCACAGCCTTCCAATACTCTGAGAGTTAGTTTTCAGGAAAGAGGCTTGCTTCCAGGTCAGTTCTAACTCGATTCCTCCAAGTCTCTACATGGATTTTTAAAATGTAGTTCTAGCTATAAGGGGATAGATACCTTGATGGATAGATTTAAAGGCTAGAACAGACCCAAATATATGCAGGAATTTAGTTTATAATTTGTGACAGACACTTGGAATCTTGCTGTTCAGTTAAAAGCCTTGGGCTTCTGGCTAGACCTGGCCTGTTTACCACAGCCTAACCTAAAACAAGATGCAGACTCAATAGTATTAAAATGTGAAAATTGAAACCAGAAAAGTGTTAGTAAAATGTGGGGGATTAAAAAAAAAACCAACAACCAGCTTTCCTCCCAAATGCAACAGCGAGGATTAAGTTTCCAATGCCTGAATTGGGGGAACACACTCAGACCACAGTAAACCCCACATGAACGTTAAGTTTGATACTTAAGGGGATCCTGGAGGAAGCACATTTAAAAGTGGTCACCCTTCCTGATGAAGTTGGAATGGGGTCCAGCTGCATAGACTCAAATACAAACGGCTCAGATGGTTTCTTTCTCAGAAGTGATGTAGATTTGGCTTCATATGTTATCAGGGACCTGGATTCCCACCTGGCTTCTCTGCTAGCCCCAGTCTCACAGAAACATCCCTCATAGTCCACGGGGTTGCCGCAGCCTCTGCTGTCACGTCTCTGACTAAAGAAGGAAACAGGAGAGGACAAAAGGGGTGCGTGCTTCCTTCACTGTGATTTCCTGCAAGTCCCTCCTGTTTCTGCTTGCATGCACTAGTCACGAAGCCACACCTAACTGCAAGGGAAGTTGGGAAATGGAGTCTTACAGCTGCGAGCATGGCCATCTTGAATAAAATCAGAGGTCTGGGTGATGAAAGTGTTCTGAGAATAGTGGTGATGTTTGCACACATCCTCGTGAAAGTACTAACTGCTAAAGAATGCTTTTAATTGGTTAAGGTGAATCTTTTTTTTTTTTTTTTTTTTGTTTTTCAAGACAGGGTTTCTCTGTGTAGCTTTGGAGCCTGTCCTGGGACTCACTTGGTAGCCCAGGCTGACCTCGAACTCACAGAGATCCGCCTGGCTCTGCCTCCCAGTGCTGGGATTAAAGGCGTGTACCACCACCGCCCAGCTTGGTTAAGGTGAATCTTATCACAGTCAAAAACATTACAGTGCAGGATGTGGGGGTGCACATCTTAAATCCCAGTATTCGGAAGCAGATGGATCTCTGTGAGTTCAAGGCCAGCCTGGTCTTCTTAGTGAGTTCTAGGCTAACCAAGGCTACCTAGTGAGACCCTGCTTCAAAAATACAAACAAAACCAAAAAACAACAACAAAACAAACATTATAGTGGGTGTGGGGTATAGCTCAAATGATAGAGTGCTTGCCTGGCATTTACAAAGCCCTGGGTTCTATCCCCAGCATCACATATACTTTGTCTGTAATCCTTGCACTCAGGAGGTGGAGGCAGGAGAATCATTAGAAGTTCAAAGTTATCCCCGGCTACATAACAAATAAAGGTCAGCCTGGGATAAATGAGACCCAAACAACAGCAACAGAGTTAGAGGTCTGTTCAAAAGAAAGAATGGAAGAGAATACCAGAGTGGGCATCCCGTAGGCGTATTGGACCTGATTCTTTGGCTTTTTTTTTGGGGGGGGGGGGTGTTTGTTTCTTTTTTTTGTGACAGTGTCACATGTTGTCTAGGGTAGACTTAATTCATTATGTAGCCAATGGTGACCTTGAACGCCTGATCTTCCTGCCTGAATCTCCTAAGTGCTGGAATTAGAGGTGTGATCACTATGCCCAACTGCCATACTTCCTTTAAAAAAAGTTTTATATTACATGTATTTATTCATTTATGGTGGAGGAGGGAGTTGGTGTAGGCATTGTTAATCCCACCAGAGAATAAGACCACTACCACAATTTTGAGCCAAGTTTGAAGCTTTAATTAAATACCGACCAGGAGGATGGGCTCTGGTCAGGACCATCATGAGGTTCCCAGGGAATGGCCATGAGTCACATTTTTTTCTGCTGAGACTTAAAAAGGCAAACTCATAAGACCATCATATGTCCCACCAGGTCCAATCAGGGGCAAGCACACATCCTGATTTAGTTCTTGTCTGCATACCCCCACCTACAGCCCCAATCAGGGGCAAGCACACATTCTGATTTAGTTCTTGTCTGCATACTCCCACCTACAGCCAATCAGGGGCAAGCATACATCCTGATTTAGTTCTTGTCTGCATACCCCCCACCTACAGCCAATCAGGGGCAAGCACACATTCTGATGTATTACCTATCCAGGTACCTCCCGCCTACATGTGATCCAGCACATCCAGTGTAGAAGGGTCAAACAGACTTACTTAGGGGAGTGAAAACACATGGCTTGTTATCTCCCATAAACAACAGCCTCCAGCCTTTCAGGAAGTAGCTGTCCTTGGGCAAGGGACTTAGATGTTAGAGGCATTTTTGTGTCATGGATCTCTTAGGCACAGTATTAAAACTTAAAGCATAACTTTGGCTCTCACAGCATGTGGCACAGGACACACGGAGATCAAAGGACAACTTCCAGGCATTGGTTCTTCCACCCTGTGGGTCCTGGGGACCGAACCCAGGTTGTCAGGCTTGGCAGCAAGCATCCTTGTCCTTACTCAGTGGACCCTCTTGCTGGTCCCATGCTTACTTCATTGCATTAGGTCTCTGGACTTGGTGTCATGTGGACAGGGGGATGGAGTGTCACGTCTGGGCAGCTCACCTTGTCGTCTGGCCTGGTCGTATGGAGCTATCCTGGCTGCTCCCCGCTCTCCGTTCGCAGTACTGGCGACTGAACCCAGAGCATCGCACATGCCAATCGAGTGCTCTGCATTCCTTGCCCATGACATTTTTTATTAGGATTTAACTGTCCCTACAGGGAGGCATTCCTGTATCGGTGACTGGAGGATCATGGGATTAACTGGAGCCACTTAATTACAAATGGGCTTTAGAAACAACAGGTACATAGACTCTTAGTCAGCCAAGGATTCCAACCTGTGCAGCCTGAGTAGCCTGACCAACACAAACTTACTTCTCACAGTTCTTTAAAGCAAAACAAAACAAAAAAACAAAACATGCTGGATTCCAGGCATGTGCCACCACACCTAGGTTCTTCTGTGGGTTCTGAGGCCTTCAAAGCCCCAGATCAACGTGGCAGCTGCCTTTGATCCCTCTCTTTCTGGCTTGCACTCAGCTACCTTTTTGCTGTGGCTTCCACATGGTGTTGATGGTGGAAGGTGGGACAAATAGCTCTCTGGTGACTTGTCCTTGTGGGGTCAAAGCTCCATGGTTCTACCCCTGTGACCTCACTTAGCTTTGATTTGCTTGTTTATTATTTAAACATTTATATGAGTGTTTTTTTGTTGTTGTTTTTTGGTTTTTGTGTTTTTTGTTTTGTTTTGTTTTGTTTTTCGAGACAGGGTTTCTCTGTGTAGCTTTGGAGCCTGTCCTGGATCTTGCTCTGTAGCCCAGGCTGGCCTCCAACTCACAGAGATCCGCTTGCCTCTGCCTCTTGAGTGCTGGGATTAAAGGCGTGCGCCACCACTGCCCAGCATTATATGAGTGTTTTGCCTGCAGGCCAAGTGCCCAGGGAGGTCAGAAGAGGTCATCAGATCCCCTGGAACTGGAGATACTGATTATGGTTGTGAGCCACCATGTAGGTGCTGGGAACTGAACTCAGGTTCTCTGCAAGTGTAGCAAATGCTTGTAACACCACTGAGCCATCTCTCCAGATCCTGATTTAAAAAATATATTTATTTGTGCTGGGTGACGGTGGCACACACCTTTAATCTCAGCTACACAGAGAAACCCTTTCTGGAAAACAAATAAACAAAACCACAACAAAACCAAAAACATAGGTGTGTGTGTGCACATGTGAGTGCACGTGTTTTAGGAGGCCAGTAGAGGGGGTGAGATCCCATGAAGCTGGAGTTAGAGACAGCCTGAGCTGCCCAGAGTGGGTTCGGGGAACCCTGAACTCAGGTCCTCTGCAGGAGGAGCAAGCATTTTAACTGCTAAACCATCTCTCCAGTCTCTTAGGCTTTTGGTTTTTAGGACCTGTTTCCAAATACAGCCACACTGGGGATTCCGGCTCAGGGAGAGGCACCATTCTGTCTGTGCTGTGTGGTCAGGGTATAATCATGAGTTAACCATGCAGAAGTGAAATTAGCTTGTCACTACCCCACCGGTTTTGCAGGGCAACCAGGAAGTGTCATTAGTCACCTCTCATTTCATGGCCGGTCCCCCTATTGATTTCCCGAGCAGGTCAGGCTGGGCCAGGTGTTTGTTTGAACTTGATCTGACAGCCCTTTGTAACCTACAGCCCGTGCCTCTAAAAACACCAGGGGAGGCTTGTAGCAGGTGGCTGCATCCCCCTGCACCACCTCTGCCAAATGTCACCTTGGAAAGGGGGGAGGGTGAGAATGCAGAGACCAGGACTGTAGGGGTAGAGGGCGGGACTACAGGTGGCTTGGCTATCCCTCCTGTACCACCTGTCCCAGAGGACTGCGCCCCGGTTCTTGTCTCTCTACCCTCAGGAGCAGGGCAGGGAACCGTTGGGAGGGGGAGGAGAGAGGGTTAAGCCTGTCCTGGTCCTTCACTGTGATGAAACAGGAGCGGGGAGTCTGCCAACAACAGGTCAGGCTCAAAACAGGAAAGCCTAGTGTGGAGATAAATGGACGCTTCTCTGTCGGGTTTACATGGAGCTCTGGGGGAAAATCCGGGAACTGCTCTCATCCCCCCCCCCCCCCCCCGCCCCAAAATCTTGTTGAAGAGGAAATGCACAACGAGCCCTGCAGGGTTGCCAGAGCCTAATCTCTTCCAGGTGCCCAAATGCTAAGGAAAAGGGGAAGCGGAGGCGCTGCAGAAGTTGCTGGCAGCCACCGGAAGAGGGCCCTGGAAGGGGCAGGAGTCACGTGGAGCCTAAGCGGCAGCCTGCTGTGCTGCGGGGCTCCAAGCTCCAGCAAAGCGGCCCCTGTGCTGGGAGTGGGGAACTGCCAACCACCTGGGGAGCCCTGCCTAGACCCTACTTCGGGACCTGCACACAGAAGCCTGCTTTCCTGCGTACCAGGTGTTAACGGGATTCCTTCTAGAATGGCTCATGGTCCCTCTGAAAACAGTGTATGGTTCTGTGGGTACCTCCAACCTCCGTTCCTATCACCCACCTTTTTTTTTTTTTTTTTCTTTTCATTCTTTTGGTTTGTTGAGACAGAGTCTTACGGAGCTCAGTCTGGCTTTAAACTTTTAATCTTTCTGAGTGCGGGGATTACAGGCATGCACCACTACTGGTTCTACGCTATGCTGGGATTGGAATCCAGGGTCTCATGCTAGGCAAGCATTCTGCCGACCAAGATGCATCCCTAGCTTTATTTTTATTTTATTTTATTTTTTGAAACAGTCTCATGTATCCCCATCTGACCTTGAACTCACTATGTAGCCAAGGCTGGTCTTGAACTTCTGATCCTGCCTATACTGGGATTTTAGGCCTGTGCTACCATGCCTGGCTCCACCCATTCCTTTTTGTTTGTTCTATTTTCTTTTTTTGAGGCAGGGTTCCACTCTGTAGCCTAGGTTGGCCTTGACCTGGAAACAATCCTGCCTCTTCCTCTCAAGTGCTGGGATTACAGGTGTGCACCACTATACCCCACTTTCTTTTGTTATTTTGAGACAGGGTCTTGCCTTGTAGCCCAGGTTGACTTCAAACTTTCTATGTCGGACGCTGGTCTTAGACTTAGAGCAATCCTCCTGCTTCTGCCTCCCGAATGCCAAGTCTGTCCTACTTGGTGTGTGGATTGTTGACCCTCCGTGGCCTCAAGAAGCCCTTCCCTCCCCTGTCCGCTGGGTTGGAATTTGGGGTGACCCCAGGACACTACATCCTCGCTCTCATTTGTCCTTCCTTAACCTTTCTAATAAACCTGCTCACAAAGTCCCCACTGCTCCACTCTGGCAGGTGTCGGGGAGAAAAACAGAGGTATCCCCTGGAGGACCAGCTCTAGAATCCCACGAGGGTGGGGCCTCTCTTTGTCGGAGCTCTAGAGTAGACACTTCCTCCCATGGATCCTGGTACCCCTGAGATCTGTCACCTTGAGCTGCCCTTGGTGGGACTCTGTGGTTCTGCTCTTCACTCCCAGTGTCACAGCCATAATACCAAAATGCTCTCCATTTACTCTCTCGGCACCGGGACCCCAGGCCTGATCTTTACTGATGAGAAGATTTTGGAGGCCGCAGGAAGGCTTTGAGGATGAGGCCTTTGGCTTCATCCTGTTGTATGGATTCATTGCAGATGGCAAGCTAGTCCTATGCTGTCGTCTTATGGCGGGGGGTGGACTTTCAGAAGTTTGAATTACTGGGAGGGGACCCAATGAAAGAAATGACTCAGGCAAGCATTGTTAATGAGTACCGAAGCTGCTGGGGAAAAGGAGCCGAACGGAAGGACATTTACATGGTGCCAAAATTCCATCCAAGCTGAGTTTTGGAAATTTCCCTGAGTGGAAAATTCCACCAGGGGAAAAAAAAGTAACTTTATAAAATAAATATTTGTGATCAGGTGACCAATTTAGCATCATTTGTGAAGGGACTCTAAGACATTATTGTCTCTCTGATGTCATGGGATGTGAACATTCTTGCCTCAAGTGGTTAAGCTTAATCTGAGAACCTTCATTTCTCAACCAAGACTGAGTGTGAAGCAAGCCCTGTGGCTTCTGTATTGTTAGGGTTCTGAGGAAAGAGAACCAGTAAGGTGTATGTCCACAGAGAAAGGTTGACTTTAGGGAACTGGCTCACACTGTTTGGGAGGCTGAGGAGTCCCAAGCCCTGCCCCCAGCTCTCTCAGTAGCTGAGGACAGCATTGGACACCTAATCCTCTTGCTTCCACCTTCTAAGTGCTGGGATTACAGGCGTGGCTACATCCAGCTTCAACAGCTCAATGTTTGAACATTTTCATAACAACAAATGTCTGGAAGTAAGGATAGATTCAGTGACCCTTGCCATTCTGAGCGAGTCCATAAGTGGATATAGACACTGGAGGAAAGTAACGTCAGGTCTGGAGAAAACAAACAAACAAACAAACAAACAAAAGCCTTTTTATTTTAAGAGGCTCAAGGAATACACAAACTGGCCTGGAATTCACTGTGTAGACCAGGCTGGCCTTGAACTCACAGAGATCCATATGGCTCTGCCTCCCGAGTGCTGGGATTAAAGGCATGCGCCATCACTGCCTGGCCTTATTTTTAATTATGTGTATTTGTGTGTGTATGGGTTTGTACATGTGAACACAGCTACCTAAAGAGTTGGTTCTCTGGGAGCAGGAGTTACAGGTGTGACAGTTGTAAGCCACCTGATGTGGGTTCTGGGAACCGAACTCAGATCCTCCGGAAGAGCAGTGAAATGCTCCTATTGCTAAGCCATCTCTCTAACCCACACCATTTCAACCTTTTAAATGTGTCCCATGACATTATTCCGTGTACAGCCCTTCATCTTTCTCTGAACTATAATCCTAAGCTGAGTGTGTTCAGCAATGTTCCTCTTAAATTGAGCATGCTCAGGGATGTGCCTGCCTTCGAAGAGCTTCAGGTAATAAATGTGTCTCCATGCTTCTTGGCCATGCCTGTGTTGGCTTGACCTTCACCAAGAATTGAATCCGCTGTGCTCAGTTACGCATACTGATGAGAAGACACAAGATGGCCGTCTATGAAGGCAAGGGGAGGCTTCGGAAGAAGGGGGTCTGTTGACCTGTGATCTTAGATTTCCAGACTCCAGCACTGTAAGAAGATGCATTTCTGGTACATAAGCCATGCCCTTTACATTTCTTCTCATGTAAAAGTAAAAGACTCACTCACCATTGTCTACACCGAGTAAGCAAGGCTCAGCTCCCCCTTGGGAAAAAAGGTCTAGATGAGGCAAAGCTCAAACTCTTGGGTGTTTTCCTGTGGTAAGGACAAAGCCAACTGGCCACTGGAGGCCATCATGCACCTTGGAGAGGGCAGGGAGTGGGTACAGATGTGACCAGGAACCACTGGGTGGCACCCATCTCAGAACTTTGATCCCTGGAACAGAATTAGATTTTCATAATTGCTTCCCCCATGCTATTAATAAAGTTATATTTTATAACTAAGCTACAAAGCAGAATAAAGTTATTGTGGGGTTTTTTGTTTTGCTTTGTTTTGTTTTGTTTTTGAGACAGGGTTTCTCTGTGTAGCTTTGCACCTTTCCTGGATCTCACTCTGTAGACCAGGCTGGCCTCGAACTCACGGAGATTCACCTGCCTCTGCCTCCTGAGTGCTGGGATTAAAGATGTGCGCCTATTGTGGTTATTCATCCCATGAGATACAAATACATTTATCCTATGAGAGTGAAGTGAGGGCGACAATATTTTAGCCACCAGAAGAGCACTGTGAGGTGTGAAGGCTTCTATAATGGAGCTGGTCTTCCTTTGGCTGGAGTGGACACAAACATGTCTCCTTCCTGCATTTAGGAGCCATGACATACTTCACAGGGGGAATTATACAGCTTCTCCGGGTCGCAGTTCCCTCATCTGAAAAATGGGCAGGATACCACTTACCTGGCAGAGTTACTAGAAGATTCAGGACAGAAAGCTCAGGGTGTGGTGCTGGAATTTACCTGTGCTATTGGGAGGCCAGGGGACACTGAAGGGGAGGAGATGGAGCAGGAGGGGAGTACAGATAAATTCTAAAGAAAGAGAGAGTCCCTATTCCAGGATGTGGAGTACTAGATTTAAAAACAAGGAAATAGGATTTTTTTAAAATGTAAAAACCATAAGCCATAAGAGCATTGATATATTTGATTGTGTAAAATATGCAAACTCTGCTGGGCAAAGGTCACTATGAACCAAGTTAAAGAATAATCTGGGACAAGGGTTCTCAGTTTCTGCCAAATGGAGCTCCTGGGCCTGCTGAGTGAAGTCCTGGTGTTGGACTAGTTGAACTAGTCTCTACATTCTCCTGGTTCCCTGCTCTGAAGCTCAGACAAAGCCATCTGTTTGTTTATTCAGGACAGGGTCTTGCTGTGTAGTTCTGCCTGACCTGGAGTTTGCTATGTGGCTTCACACTCAACACCCTTGCCTTACCCTTCTAAGTACTGACATGGCAGACATGTGCTGCCATGCCCAGCCCAGGACTTCACACACATACAGGTACCAAAATCACATTCAGTGACTTGCCTGTACTGGGGTGTATTCCCTTCCTTGGTCTGCCATGACAGAGGTTCATAAATTGGGTGGTTTAAAACTTTGCCCTCACAGATTCTCTTATTCATTTGTTCAGAAACAGGATCTCATGAAGAGCCATGGCTGACCTGGAATTTGCTAGGTAGACCAGCTAGACCACTGGTCTCTGTGAACTCACATGGATTATCCTGCCTCTGCCTCCTGAGTACTGGGGTTAGAGGCGTGGCCCACACCTGGCCCACTCAGTTTTAGAGATGAGGAGTTGGAAGTGGAGGAGTCAGCAGAGCTCATGAGCCCTTTGAAGGCCCTAAGAGCAGACCTTCCTTGTCCCTTCCTTGTCCCTTCCTGGTTGTATGTGGCCCTGGGTTCCTCAGCTATGACAACATAAGGCCAACCTCTCCCTCTCTCCACAAGGTCGCTGCTGCATCATTGTGCCTGTGTTCTCTCCTCATAAGGACCTGTAGATTTAGGGCCTAATCTCTTGCCCAGGTTACTCAATCTAAAGAGCAGTGACTAATCATAGCCGCAAAGGCCTTAGTTTTCAAAGCCCATCACATTTTAAAGTTCTGGGTGAGTGTAGATTTAGGGGTGGATATTTCTCAACCACTCCATGGACCTTTAATCACAAATGGTAGAAAACTCCATCTAACTAACAAGTTATTGGGAGCAACCTTAATGAGAAACTCCTAGTCCCTGTATCTATAAAAAAGAAAATTTAGACTTACTTAATGTGTGTGATTGTTTTGTTTGCAAGTATGTGTGTGTACCTGTACATGTCTGGTGCCTAGAGAGGGCAAAAGAGGGTAATGGGTCCCCTGAAACTGGAATTATGGATGTGGGTGCTAGGAGACAAACCTAGTTCCTCTGCAAGATTGACAAGTACTCTAACCACTGAGCAATCTCAACCCACAGTTCCTGTGTCTATCAGCAGAATGCTCATTCATAGCTCTGGCTTGCATTAGGTCATGTGCCATCTCTATATTGCTGTTAGCTGGAAGGATGTTTGGTTCCAATGAAGGCACACAATGGAGACTTGAGCTCCAGATGTTCTGACCAGGAGAAAGCTAAACAGGTGTTCGGGGGCAAAACCAAAAGGAAACAAAACCCACCACTCACTAGAACGTTGGTTTTCCTGCTCTCATCAGCGAGCCCTCAGGAGGCAATAACTCCTGTTATCTCAACTGCATTTCAAAACCTTGGAGAGCAGCAGGCCCTCAGATAAATATTTGCTGAGTTGGTTTTGAATTTTCACATGATTCAGTCTCTGGGGCTTTAACCAGCATCACTCTGGAACCAGCATCTGGACTGGGGTGATCGCTGTCCGGGGAGACACTGCCTTCTTCGGTAAGGCAGTGTCTAGGTAGACAGCTGGACCGTCATCTGCTGGGTGACCATTCATTCTTTCTTTTTCTTTTCTTTCCTTTCCTTTTCTTTTCTTTTCTTTTTTTCTTTTCTTTATAATTAAACAAACCATTGGGCTTGCTGTTTTGTAAACCAACCCAACATAGTTATAAAGAATGGTAAGAGTCTTAGATAACAGTCATGTGTCAGGGCTCACAGGAAGAATACTGATAGTATTCAGCTTTGCCACATAGACACAGCATGATATACTCCTGAAGTTCCCCCGTGATGCTGAATGTGTGCTCATGTCTGCCTACTGTGTGGTGACAGTTCTTATGCAGATGACCTATTTCTTCTCCAGATAACTATTTCTTCTCCATCTTTTCTGTGGGAGCCCATTTTCAGGTTCCTCATGGCTTTACCCAGCAGGTCTGCATAGAGGATGATTGGACCACGGGCCTGAGTGCAGGTGTCTGAGATGGTCTGCACTTGGCTGTGCTGGGGGGAGATCTTTTGCGCCACCCCTTGGCATTTCTATAAAAACCCTGGGGCCAAGACAGTCGGGGCCGTTGGAAAAGGTGCCAGGCTCGCTCGAGGCTGTCCTGTATTTTCTATCTGTTTATCTCCACAATCGAAATCCTTCTATTTAATATCTCCTGCTGCTTTCACTCAAGAAAACTCTGGGGAGCTGTGGGGTTGGTGGGTAGCCGCCCCGCACTTTTCCATGGATTTGTGTGTGCTTATAAGTCCCACTTATTGCCCCCTGCACAGTCTGTATACTACAATGAGAAGGTCTGTTCTCTGAACAGGTGTTACCGTCCTCTTGGTAGCCAGCAGTAGCTGGAGAGCTAAACCTCGGGAAACACTTTTGCAGGCAGCCCTGTGAGAACATGGCTCCCTGGCTGTCCCTTCTGAAAGGCTAACTGGCAGATCATAGCCCATTCATTCTTACAACCATCTCGGAAAGAGAGCCAAGAATGAAGGGTTTGGCTCACGTTGGCGTCAGAGTATGAAACCTAAGTGGTCGGTGCACCTGAGCAGCAAAGCCAGACCTCCCCTTGTCCTAATATGTACACATGCCTGAAGGCAAGGTCTGAGTGCTGCTGTCCTCAAGTACCCTGAGCTCTGGTGCAGAATGTAATATTCTGGGTGGAGACACGTGTCAGCCAGTGGTTTAGCCGCCAGTGTTGTGCCTTAATCACCCACAGAGGGGCCTTGTTTTCTAGGCTTCACAAGATTCCCTGCCGAGAGGGTGAAATCAGTCAGTCCTTAAGGTGTAAGGAGCTAGATTTGGGAACTGTGCTGTAGAACCGAATTGCTGACCTAGATGGAGTTTGCAGCCCCCAAACCTCACACCGCAGCCCGGCTCTTTCTTGTGCTGGGGACGATGTTGCAATGACTCCGTTCTCAGAAAAGGTCTGAAGAAATCAGAGGCGTGGATGACAGCCCCACGACCACAGGCCCCTGGGACCTTCCTGTTTGTTCCACGGGACGGAGAGGGAGGGAGGAGGGGGAGGGGGAGGGGAAGGGGGGGGAGGGGGAGGGAAGGCGACCTTCTCTGTGTGGGCACTGGTGTTTCCTCAGAGGGGACGAGACTGGGGCTTGAGTTTGAACTGTGTCCACACACTCTGGTCAGGCAATTATTTTTAGTGAAAAGGTAGAACCAACCACAGAGGCCCAAAGTAGTTTTGGAAATTGGGCTTAAAATTGTGTGACTTGTGGGGCTGGGAGATGGCTTAGTGGTTAAAAGTGCTTACTGCTCCTTTTTCCCCCTTAAATTTATTTATTTTATGTGTATGTATGCTTTGCTTGTACATATGTACGTGCACGGTATGTGTGCCTGGTGCCCGAGATCAGAAGAAAGCATCTGAAACTGGAATTATGGGTGGAGATAAACCGCCAACTGAGTGCTGGGAATCAAACCTTTTCCTCTGCTAGAGCGGAACTGCTGTCAACTACCAAGCCTCTCTCTAGCCTCTGACCTTGCTGCTCTTGCGGAGGACCAGAGTTCTGTTCCCAGCACCCACACACAACTACCTAGAACTCCAGCTCCAGGGGATCTGACCCCCTCTGCTAGCCCCCATGGGCATTTGAGTGCCCCCATACAGGCACACTCATACATACACGTAATTGACAAATGGATAAATAAAATAGCCGGGCGGGGTGGTGCACGCCTTTAATATCCCAGCACTCGGGAGGCAGAGCCAGGTGGATCTCTGTGAGTTCAAGGCCAGCCTGGTCTACAGAACAAGATCCAGGACAGGCTCCAAAACTACACAGAGAAACCCTGTCTCGAAAAACAAAAAAGATAAATAAATAGATAGATGGATAGATAGATAGATAGATAGATAAATAAATAGATAAATAGATAAATAAAAGGGAGAGCTTGGGATGTAACTCAATTGGCAGAGTGCTTGCCTAGCAAGACAAGGTTCCCAGTTCTATCCCCAGCTCTGAATAAGGTAGGTGTGGTGGCACACACCTGTAAATATGGCACTTTGGAGGCAGAGGTAGGAGAATCAGACAGTCATTGGGCCCTGTCTCAACTGAAGAAAAAAAAAAAAAAGGTTGGGGGGACTAAGGGAAGACAGACAACAAAGACAACGCCAGAAAGCTTAAGGAACAAAACCCAGTATAAATATACTCCGAGGGATAAAAGTAGATTGCAGAGCTCACAGAGACCAAGAGTAGGATGGTCACGGGTGGTGCTCTGCAGAAGCAAAGCAGATGCTAAAACCGAATTTGGATAGCACAGGAAGAGGCGGGAACAGCTTGAGGGGGAGTGGAACTGTGCTCTAGGCTGAGGAGGCTTTGGCCAACCCTTGGGCGTGAGGGAGGAGGCATGGACCCAAAGTGGCGCCCAGTGTTATCCCTGGGTTGGTCAGTTGTTGAGCTCTCTCTGGGCAGCTGTGCCCTTAGCAAGGCAGCAGTCCTCCACCGAGACAAGCAGAACAGAAGGGAGAGTGGAGTCAGCACGGTCTCCTTCCCTGAACGAGGATCTCCAAGGCTATCACTTTTTAAATGAATATTCAAGGAATTCTTGGAAGGTTGAGCTGACATAGTGGAAACTAGAATGTTGAGCAAAGTAGAGAGGAATACTATGGTGGTGGGGAGATCAGAACAGAGTAGAAATGGATCAGGGTGGAGCGGCCCTATAATTCTAGCTTTCTGGAGCTGGAGGCAGTGGGTTCAGGAGTTCAAAGCCAGCTTCAGCTCTAGGAAGTTGCAGGCCTGACTGGGCCTATGTGAGACCATGTTTCAAAAAGCAAAAACCAGGAGCTGAAAAAAATAACTCAGAGGTTAAGAGCACTGGCTGCTCTTGCGGAAGTCCTGAGTTCAATTCCCAGCAACCACATGGTGGCTCACAACCATCTGTAATGAGATCAATGTATATATAATAAATAAATAATCTTTAAAAAAAAAAAAACCAAAGCACACAGTGAAGAAAGATGATATGCAAATCAGGGGTAAATTTAGAGGTTCGGCAACTGAGCAAATAGAGTTCCATTAAGAGAGACTAGGAAGGGCTTGAGAGACAGCTTAGCTGTTATGCTGTTATGAGCAAATACTGCTCTTGCAGAGGACCTGAGTTCAGTTCTCAGCACCCACACTGAGCTGCTCACAACTTCCAGCCTGTAACTTCAGCTGCAGGGAATCTGATATACTCTTCCGACCTCCATGGGCATGTGCATGTGCTTATACTGACAGACACATGAACACACACACACCCACACACACACACACACACCCACACACACACACACACACACACACACATGCACGCACGTACGCACACACAATTAAAAGAGAATAGAGTACAGATATGGCAACTCAGACCTGTAATCTCAACACCCAGGAGGCTGAAGCGGCAAGACCATTTGAGCTGGCTGCCAGCCTGGGCTACATAGCGAGACACTCTCCTGAAGAGAGAGAGAGAGAGAGAGAGAGAGAGAGAGAGAGAGAGAGAGAGAGAGAGAGAGAGAATGGAAAGCAGAAGTCATATTATAGAGAATAATAATCCAAGGAGATGTTTTTTAAAGGAAGGCTATATATTTTTAGATTGAAAGGGCTTACGTGTCTTAAAGCACAGAATTGTGAAATCTCAGAGTAATGATGGATAATGGGCGGACAGAGGAACAGGAACTGGAATGACTTTAAGTGAAGCACTGGGAGCTCTTATGTAATGCCAGACTGACGTTTGGGGACTGGTGAGATGGCTCAGAGGGTGAGGGCACCTGCCACCAAAGCTGGGTTCAGTCCCTAGGACCCACGTGTGGAAGTTGTCTTCTGACTTCCACACATGCTACATAGCACACATGCATACACACCCCACCCTATCCCTGAATGAATAGCTTCAGAGTTCTTTGTCATTATGTGAGAGTTTTTTTAAACGTGTGTGTGTGTGTGTGTGTGTGTGTGTGTGTGTGTGTGTGTGTCTGTCTGTCTGTGTCTGTGTCTGTGTGTCTGTGTATTGAGACAAGGTCTCACTATATAGCCCTAGCTTACCTGGAATTTGTTATTCCAGGCATACCCCAAACTCACAGAGACCCACTAGACTCTGCCTCCGAGAGCAGGCAATAAAATCACATACCACTACTCCTAGCCTATTAATTTTATTTTGTGTGTATGAGTGTGTGCACTTGAGTGTATGTATGTGTCCCACATTCATGTAGGTGCCCACAGAGACCAGAAGAGGGTGTTGGGTCCCCGGGAACTGGAGTTACAGATGGTTATGAGCTACCCGATTTGGGTGCTGGGAACTAACCCTGATCTTCTGGAAGAGCAGCAGGTATTCTTAACTTTCCAGGCCCCACCCCCACCCAAGGTGAGATCTTATGTAGCCCAGGCTGGTCTCAACCGGCTACACAGCAGGAGATAGCCTTCAACTCCTGATGCACTGTTTCTACTTCCCAAATGGGGTTTCAGGTGTGTGTGGTTTCTGATCAGCACACAGCCAAAGTACATACAAGTATGAAGTAAGCTAAAGACTTTTTATCGGAAAATATAAGGTCTCAAACTAGTATCTCACAGGCAGTCTTTTCCTGGTGACTACTGTGTGACATATTTCCTGAGAATGAAGGAGTAAATAAATCCAAACACAGGAAGCAGGAAGACAGAGTGTGGACTGCGAGGCTGGAGGCCTCTAGGATGCCTTCAAGGGAGAAGAAATCCTTGTCTAGATAACCTGCTGGGTTAGATACGGTGCAGGTTATCAGCAGCATGTACACTGACTGATAACCAAACAGAAGATGGGGCAATGGTTATCTCCTGGAAAAACGAAAAGAAAGTTTGTATCAGATGGGAAGTACAGGCCCTGCGCCGACCAATTCTGCCAAAAACCACAATCGAAGCAAATAAGGAGCATGTGGAAGAAGATACACAGGACCTCATCCCTAGTTTCCAAGAACACAACAGATAAGAAGTCAAACAAAAATAAAAAACAAAACAAAACAAAAGTCAAAGGAAAGATGGGTAGGGGCTGGAGTGATGGCTCGGCAGTTAAGAGCACCGGCCACAACCAATCAACAAGCTGGGCGGTGGTGGCGAACGCCTTTAATCCCAGCACTCGGGAGGCAGAGCCAGGTGGATCTCTGTGAGTTCGAGGTCAGCCTGGTCGACAGAATGAGTTCCAGGACAGGTTCCAAAGCTACACAGAGAAAAACCCTGTCTTGAAAAACCAGGAAAAAAAAAATGATCACTGGCTGCTGACTCTATCTTCTGGTCTCCGCAGGCCCTACATGCAGGTGGTACACACAGGCACACAGACGGACAACGCACCAATACACATAACATTAAAAAGATGGGCATGATGTCGCATGCCTGCAATCTCAGTACTTGGGGTGCGGTGGGGCAGAAGGGTTAGTCTCAGCTACGAAGTGAGTTGGAGAACCACCTGCTGCGCTATACGAGATGCACTTCTTAAATTTGTTTTTTCCTCTTTATAAGTTACATTTACCTATTTATTGTGTGTTCATGGTGATGGTGCCTGTGTGCCATGGCGGGCATGCACGCGTGCGTGTGTATGTGTGCGTATGTGTGGATCAGAGGACAATTTGTGGGAACTGGCTCTTTCCACTGCAGATCTTGGTCACCTTCAGACCAGAGGAGCTGCCTTAACTGCTTATAGATCTTCAGGGAGGGTGAAGGCTCATAAGTCCCTCCCTCTCCTTGACAGGATGTTGACAGGACCCAGTCAATGCTAAATTGCCAAAACCACCATTGAGGACTGCCTTGATCAGGGCAGGGATATGACAAGAAAGCTCTTCCACATCAACCAGAGGCCCCTTCTGGGACAAGAGAATGGAGTACTATTCAAACCTTGGATTTACAAGGGGCAGTGGTGGCGCACACCTTTAATCCCAGCACTCGGGAGGCAAGGCCTTGTGGATCTGAGTTCGAGGCCAGCCTGGACTGCAGAGTGAGTTTCAGGACAGCCAGGACTACACAGAAAAATCTTGTCTTGAAAAACAACAACAACAACAACAAAAGAAAAAACCCTGGATTTATGTGCATGTCAACTCCAGCAGTCTGGGCCAGCAATAGCTTAGGGGAAGTAGGAGATGCGGGGTGATGGGGGGTTGGGGTGTCAGCGCCAACTGGATATGTGCTTTTGCCCAGGTAGTCTTTGTTGCAAGGTACTGGAGAAGCAGAGACCCTGGCCAAGCTGGAGGCTGTCACCGCCTGGGGAAAAGAGCTCCCCTTCCTGATCTGCTCAAAGGCCCCTTCTGCAGAAGGCTTCTCCTAGCAAAGACCTTCGGGTCTGAAACTGTTCCAGGTTCAACAGTGAGTGACTATTATCTCAATAAGAAATTCCTGCCCCCAACAGGAATTTCCAGTCATGGTTATTAGCCTTGGTGTGACCCGAAGGTGAGAGTCATATTCTCTTCACAGCTCAGGTTCACCCCAACAATTGGTCCCCTGGTGTTTTTCTTAGCACGGACGTTTGCCCTTGACCCCCTTTTTTTCTTTCTCCACTTTGACGTCAAGGTCTCAGCAAGGTCCAGGCTGTGCTTAGTAATGAGCCTTTAAGCCAGGACCCCAGTCTCTGGCCCCTCCCCTCCCCCTTCCTTCTCCCTCCCTGGGTCAATAAGAACTGCCTAAATGGAGTCCTGAGGTGAGGTGAGCACTCTTCCAGGGAGTCACAGGGTGGGGTGATGGGGGTGACATCAAGGGAAAGGAAAAAACAAACAGTAGCAGATGTCCCTGCAGCCCAGGTCCTGGCCTAGGGGACCATGGGAAATGGGCGGCAGCTGATAAGAATTGTCTTCAACCTGGGCCTGGACTCCTTGGAGCCAGAAGCTAGGCTATGCTTCTCAGTCCTCATCTCTCCACAGTGACCTGGTTCCTTTTCCAGGGACAGGCCAGGGGACCTTTCTTCCCTTCTGTCCTTATGTGGATATAAATCGTATGCAGCAACCTGTTGTATGAGATTTTGTTTGTGTTCTGACAAATAAAGCTTGCCTGGAGATCAGAGGGCAGAGCTAGCCACTAGTTAACCATGGAGGCCAGGCAGTGGTGGCACACACCTGTAACTCCAGCACTTGGGAGGAAGCAGGAAGATCAGGAGTTCAAGGCCACCCCGGGCTACACGAGAAACAGAGCTGGAGGTGGTGGTGGTTCACGCCTGTG
>CABHPQ010151328.1:0-28490 GCA_902168405.1 Peromyscus aztecus
GGAGGGTGTGGCCCGGGTGGCCGAGGCTGGCGTGGGTTGGGGGCCAGGGTGCTCCAGGCTCCCCGGCCAGAGCCAACTTGATAGAGACTCGGGCCCACGCCCTAAGGGGTTAAACCTTTTCTCATGTTACGGAGCGGTTTATAAGAAGGCTCGGGAGGCCCAGCCTCCGCCTTATTGGGAGCCTTTTTGGGGTTTATTCTCTTCCCTTCTAACTTGGTGAGTTGGTTTTTATCATTTTACATGCTTAAAAGTTTGATTGTGGGGTTTGGGTTGGCTTTTTTTAAAAAAAAAAATCTGTGTGTTGGGGCCTTTTTTTAGGGCGGGTAGGAGGAGGAGGAAAGCACTTAACATTTGAACATTTTGAAGAGGTTAATCCGAAAAATATTCTGACAGTTGGGAGTGCTCGGGGCCACCGGGATGACGCGCTCTCGGGCAGTTGCGGGCAGCTGAGAGTTGACTGTCTCTGACCCTAGACAGATGGGTTCTGGGAAATACCTTAAAGGGTGGCATGGCCTTTGATCGTTCCCAACCGGGGTGAAAGGACCTAGGCTGTGAGGAGACTCCGGCCACCGTCTCAGACCCTCTGTGGATTTTCCACATGAAGTTGCCTGCGCGTCACCAGAGCGTAATGTCAGAGAGGTACCTTCCTTCCCCAGGCTCGCGCGCTCACACAAGGCGGCCACTGAGGCAGCGGGAGGCAAAGTGGGACCCCGGGTCTCCATCCCTTATTACTCCACTCCCCAGGACGGTCCTAGGGGGAGACAGATTTCCCCTCAGAGCGTGGGTCCCACACCTTGACGGTCTGCACTGTCACCCACTGCCACCCGGTCCCGCGCAACTTCCAAGGTTCGCGGGGCTACCAGCGGCAGCCAAGTGTCTGAGCGGAGCGGCTCCAGGCGGGGGAAACGATTTTGCAGAGGAAATAGGTTAATTTCCTTCTGGGTTGTTTCCATTCCCGGCACCTCAGCAGACAAGTGATAGAAGTTTGTTAGGTGGCGTGTAAAATGTCATCAAACACAGGGTGGGGGGAGGGTCGTAGAAAAAGCTCCCGGGGATCCAACTGGGGAAACGCAATTACAACTTGTTAACCTGGAAGCTGGTTCTGTTTGCACAGCTAGACACCGTGCCAGCTCCTTTTGCGGAAGGAGGTTTTTACCTTTGGATTGAGATTTCAGCCTCGGTGATCTGACTGTTTTTGCAAACCGTACTGATGAGTGTCTGGCTGCAAGAAAATGCCAGATCCTATGCTGAGATCTGGGGGGGGCGATGGGGGGAATACCGTCGAAACACCTTTTTCTGGTAATTAAGGGAAGGGCGTCTAAGATAGAAACTGACAGTACGTAAATAAACAATGCAGCCAAGTGGAAAAATGGTCTTAATGAGTACCACTAGCCCGGAGTTTTCCTTCTGTGGTTTCCAGAAACAGGACTTTTCCTCGGTGGAACTCCCGAGGAAGACACTTAAATTAGGGGCTTGGGTTTCAACTCAATGGTCTTGCAAAAAACGGATGAATTGGTTGTAGCCAGTGATTCATTTAACTTGGCTGAGGCAGCTTACCAGGTTAGAGTTGGAATTTTTGTTTTTTAAAAAGACTAGTCTGGACAACAGGGGCTAGAGACAACTTGTCAGAAGCCTCATCTTCCAGGCTACACCTTGAAGGAGATCCCCAGTGCTTTGGTTCTGATGACGTCAGCAGCCATCTCCCTGCCTTCCAGGACTGTCTTTTGAACCTCGATCAGAACTGACCCTAGGCTAACCCCAGAGGCTGTATGATAATCCAGTATTTTTATGCGTTCATGCCAAATCCTTACAACACCACATTAAAGTACAGTGAAAGTCCCAGGTGACACCTATCTCCAAATCCTGTGGGATACCATATTTATTTAGGGTGTGCCTCCCCCCCCTTCTGTGAGACAGCCCAAGCTGGCCTGAAACTCACTGTGTCAGTGAGCCTGGCTTCAAACTTATAGCTCACTTCCTGCCTCGGCTTCCTGAGTGCAGCGTCTATATGTCTGTGAGCAGAGAACCTCTCTCCATCTTGTCTTCTTTGTGTTTATTTTAATTCTCTCCTTTTTCCTTCTTGAAGAAGACACTGAGATAACCAAAAAGATACTAGGAAATACTCTCAATGGCCCAGCCTTTTTTTTATTTTCTCTAAAGGACATGGGGGTCTTGGGGAAAAGCCAGCAGGAGCTCACTCAGGCTACCAGAGCTTTCCAGTCAGAAAACAGTGTAGAGCCTGTTTTCACAGATGAAATTTAGCTATCAAGAGATTTCTGCCAGGTAGTGAACCTGAGGGCTTCCAGAAGATAAACCCAGACCTGCCTTCCTGTAGATGGTAACTCAGAGCCAGTCAGGGTCAAAGGCCATCCTTGGAACTGCCTCTTCTTAGGAGAAAAGATCTGGACTCAGACTTCAGTTAGGTTGAGAATTCACGTGTTGGGAGCATGGGAAATCAAGAAGTGAGGTGGTCACCAGAGATCATCAGGTGGCTTAAGCAGCCCTGCCATTTAGAACCCCGACCCCCACAAGGCCTTTCCTATCAGGTACAGCCGCAACACCAAACGGACAGGACAGGCCGTCTTGGCATTCTGTAATTTGTAGAGGCTTTTGAGTAGTCAGGTTGAAAGTCGGCCTCGGCTGCTTCAGTGTGGCAGTGTGTAGAGCTTGCTGACCTGCTGACCCGATGGCTAACGGAAGAGCTGAGAAAACTGCTTCTTCGGCAACCAGACGCTTCCTCATTTTACGATTCCTTTTTATGAGGCATGAGCTGTGCACTGCTTTGAGGATGCCCAGAGACACTTACTATGTTGAGTAAACTTTGAGGGAGGCTGTTTTTGTTTCTGTTGGGTTTTAGTGTTTATTGTTTTGTTTTGGGGGGTTTGTTTGTTTGGTTTTTGTTTGTTTGGAGGGTTGGGGGGGGGGAAGAAGGTAGACAGTATTGTAGCCCAGGCTGAACTTTAAATTTTTTTGAGACAATGTCTTGCTATGTAATGAAGCCGGCAATCCTCCTGCCTCAGTCTTCTGAGTGGTCCACAATGCCCAGTTTGTTTAGTAAACTTTTAGCAAAATGTATGCAGGCAGTGGGTCTGGAAAGAGTAGCTGATTGCCTACCTCGTGCAATTCCCCACCCCACCCCCGCCCGGTAGGGGTTGAAATGAACTAGGGTCTCACTTCAACCCAGACTAGCTCAAACTTACCATGTCATGGGTGACCATGAATCCCTGATCCTCATGCCTCCACTTTCCATATGGTTGGTAGATAGCATGCTACCATACCCAACCTTTTTTTTTTTTTTTTTTTTTTTTTTTTGGGTTCAGGTTTTCTCTTTGCAGTTTTGGTGCCTGTCCTGGAACTCGACCTGTAGACCAGGCTGGCCTCGAACACACAGAGATCCTCCTGGCTCTGCCTCCCAAGTGGTGGGATTAAAAGCGTGCGCCACCACCGCCCAGCTGTGCCCAAGCTTTTGTGTTCCATCTTAGATATAACATGCCCATATCTTGCACTCTGTTACAAGGCTACATTGTGGTCTGAGCTCACAGCCATCCATAGTTGACATAGGATGCTCCAGACTCAGAAAGGAATAAACTCTGGAGTTGGTTTGGGGAGGCCATCTTACCTTTATGATGATCTCAGGAGTAAGGAAGCAAGTTTTGTTCCCCTTAAACCTCCATTAGTTGGGCATGGTTGGCTTATGCTTTTAATCCCAGCACGTGAAAGGCTGAGACAGGAGGATTGCTGCAAGTTAGAAGCTAGCTGGGCCTATAGCATGAATGCAAAAGTTATATTTGGTTGTAGCCAGAACAGTGCCAGTAAAGGAGCTGATCACCCAGCAGGGACTCAGAAGATAAACAGAAGCCAGACGTTAACTGTCTCTGGGCAGCTGTCACAGATCGAATCTGATGTCCAGCTGCTTCACACCCACTCGGGCAAGACCCTTCCAGGGTTTGCACTTTCCTTCTTAGCCCAGTGTCCTCGGGCCACCCACTAGGTTCAGCCTGAAAAATCAGCTGATGAATAGAGCTTAATGCTAAAGTCACAAAATGTCAGCTGTTAAAGCTGGGTGATGTTAGAGAGTCTCCAGTTACCACTGGCTTTAGTAGAGCGTGCTTCTAATCCCAGCACTTGGGAGGTAGAGGCAGGCGGATCACTATGAGTTCAAGGCCAGCCTGCTCTGTGTCTATATCAAGTTCCAGGACAGCCAAGGCTACATAGACAGACCTTGTCTCAATAAACAACCTAAAGAGTCCCCAGTCGATTCTCCTTTGATTAAAGAGGAATGCAGGCCCAGAGATGGGAACTGACTACCTCAAGTCACACAGTTGTGTGGCTAAACTGTTTAAGACCTCTCAGCCGGGCAGTGGTGGCACACGCCTTTACGCCTTTAATCCCAGCACTCGGGAGGCAGTGCCAGGCAGATCTCTGTGAGTTCCAAGAAAGGCTCCAAAGCCACACAGAGAAACTCTGTCTCAAAAAACAAAACAAAACAAAAACAAAAATAAAAAAAAGACCTCTCTGTACATGGAGGTCAAGAGTGCTTTAGGGATGGTGAGGTGACTCGGGGTGAAACTGACAACCCAAATTCAGTCTCAGTAGCCCATCTGATGGGAGGGGAGAACCAACTCCCACAAGTCGGTCTCTGACCTCCACCTGTGTACTATGGCACGAATACACACCACTCCTCCCGAATAAATAAGCTAATGTAATTTTTAAAAAAGGTTTTTTTTTTTTTAAAGGGTGCTTTGTCAGCTTAGCTGCTAGAGTGCTTGCCTAACATGCATGAAGCCCTGGGTCCCTAGTATCACATAGGCCCAGTGATGGCTGATGCCTACAATCCCAGCACTTAGGAGGTCTTGGAGAAACAGGAGGGTCAGAAGTTGAAGGTCATCCTCCATTCCACAGCCGTTTAGAGACCCTCTTGAGCTAAGGGAGACTGTCGAAACGAAGGTGCTTTGACAAAAAGGACTTCCTCACAATGAACACAGAAAGCACGTCCCTCCCTGGCCTTCCAGACTGCTGCTCGGTTGGCTTGGACAATCTGATTCTAGACTGTTTGGGCCAAAACCCTTTACCCCCCTGGACCTGTTTCCCTGTTTTGCCAATGAGGAAGAGAACAAGCTGACTGTGGACTCCCTTGCAGCCTCAACATCCTGTAATTCTGCCTTCGTTTGGAGGCGGTAGGTTGATCCTAGCACCACCCAGCTTTTTCAAGAGTAGCGTGAGCAGCTGCAAGCAGAACTTGTAGGCTGTCTGGACGCAGCCATCGGGTGCCAGTGGGAACTTTAGTTCAGCTCAAACCACAGCTGCTGCTTGGTTCCCTCCATCCAAATAAAATCCAGAATCTTGATCAGGACAAAGTTTTAGCTTGTCTCCCTGGGATCTTTATCCCAATATATTTCTGTTCAAGGTAGTCCCGAGGACTCCATTAAGACTCCAAGACTTTCTGGCCAGGCGGTGGTGGCGCACGCCTTAGTCCCAGCACTCGGGAGGCAGAGACAAGAGGATGTCTGTGAGTTCATAGGCCAGCCTGGTGTACACAGTGAGTTCCAGGACAGAACAACCAGAGCTACATAGTGAGACCCTGCAAAAAAGCTAGGTGTGAAGTGATATTCAAGACATAAAAATCAGATTTTGTGACCTTATAATCTAATTGAGCAAATAAGACAAATGCCTGAAAGTAAATAATTGCACGTTAAGCGATTCCTCTCACATGAAGATGAGACCACCTTAGTTGAGTTTGTCAGAGGAAGCCTTATGGAAAAGGAGGACCAGACTGAGCAGGGCAGTGGGAGTTGCCACAGCAGCTGTAGAGACTGCGTGCAGCTTGAAGAAATGACATGGCCAAAGGCAAGGTAGCTGGAAGTCAAGAGCCCCCGGGAACCCTTCTTGACCATGGCAGGTGAGTCAAGTTTGAGAACCAGAAGTAAAAAGGCTGCCAAGAGGGCTGGAGAGGTGGCTCAGCGGTTAAGAGCACTGACTGTTCTTCCAGAGGTTCCAAGTTCAATTCCCAGCAGCCACATGGTGTCTCACAACCATCTGTAATGAGATCTGGTGCCCTCTTCTGGCCTGCAGGCATACATGCAGGCAGGACACTGTATACATAATAAATTAATAAAATAAATCTTTTTTTAAAAAAAAAGGCTACCAAGATAGGTTGGGTGTGGTGATATATTGTGTACCCCAATAATATTGTATATCCTAATAAACTTATCTAGGGATCAGAGGACAGAAGCCAGCCACTTAGAAACTAGGAAGTGGTGGCACACACCTTTAATCCCAGCACTTCTAGATCTCTGCCTTTGCTTGGGAAGCACACACGCCTTTAATCTCAGGAAGTGTCATGGCTGGGTGGAGAACGGTATAGAAGGTGTGAGGAGACAGGAACTAAGCAGCAGTTCAGCTGAGACCCACAGGGGTGAGGACTCAGAGGCTTTCAGTGTGAGGACTGGGGGTGGGGGGAACAGGATCTGCTGAGGAGTTGGTGAGGTGAGGTGGCTGTGACTTGTTCTGTTTCTCTGATCTTTCAGCTTTCACCCCAATATCTGGCTCCGGGTTTTTGTTTTTATTAATAAGACAATTAAGATTCGTGTTACAGTTGGGGTCTGATTATGAGGCACACAGAAATCGAGGCTCATTAGTAGGTTTTATCCTTCAGAAAGAGCAAAATGATTGACAAGCACACACACACATGCACACACCCCGAACGCAGCGATGCAATGTTGCCAAAAGATTCATTTTTTTTTTTGCCAGGAGGAACCTGTGGGCCTCACAAGGAGAAGGTCCAGTATATGGATTCAAAGGATAGCCAAGGCCTCGACAGCTGCAGGCTCACCACCACTGTGGCCTCCCTCCCCGAGGGACAACCACTGTCCCAAGGCCAACACCAGGAAGTACTCTTATTTTGCTGTCTCCTGAGCCACAGCTGACTGCTGTTTGCACTCCTCTGCCCCAGCTGCCTGTCTTCAGGGTGACTGGAAAGACTGATGAAGGAGTGTTGTAGAGACCTCCTTTGCCGGCAGACTCCTGACTCCCATCATAGGTGAACACTTTCCATGTCCGGAACACTAGTGACTGTCCTGAAGCTGCCCAGACTACATTCTGGGGCTGTGTCCCAGCCTTTGCTACCTTTTCATTCATCCTCAGGCATGATGTTCAGCGGGCCTTAGCTGCAGAGAGCATAGGCCTCTTTAACACATCCTATGTCCTGTTTCACTCAGCCAAATACTTTGAAAAAATGAGGATCTAGTGCCTTCAGATACCAGACTACTGTGGGGAATATCCTCAGGATGAATGAGAATTAGCTCGGTTAGCCATGTCGCTGTTTAAGATTTGTGAACTAGGAGCCAATGAGATGTTTGCTCTCCATTCTGCCAAGCCTGATTATCTTGAAAAACTCTGAAAAATTCACCAATGTACAATGATACAATCATAATCCTTTATCGTTGTTTGTTTGGGGAGGGTGAAGGGTGGTGTGTTTTGTTTAGAGACAGGGTCTCATGTAGCTCAAACTAGCCTTGAACTTGTTATGTATGTGCCCAGGCAAGAGTCCTTATTGTCAATATGAGCTCTAAAACTATGGATTAATTTATCATTAGAGGTAACACTACTTTTTAGTAGGGTTTGAAAATGTAATTTAAGAGGCTTTACAGGATGTATAGTTTATCTTATCAACTCAATAGGCTCTAAAATCCCACAGGAGACAAACTTCTGGACTTATCTAGGCTAACTTGGCTAGGAAGCCCCTCCTTAAATTGAGTGGTGCCCTCTCTTGAGGCCGTATAAAAAGGAGCGCAGGTTGAGCAGAGTCATTACTTTCTGCTTGTGGACTATGCATGCCCACCTCTCCAGCCACTGACTTCCCCACCTTCGATGAACGGCATCCTTAAACCGTAAGCTTAAAGAAACCCATGCTTCCTTAAATTGCTTTTATCAGGGTAATTTTGTCTCCGCAACCAGAAGCTGGCCCAGCCTCCCTCCAGTGTTAAATTAGTGTCTTTTACTTAGCTGTGTTAAGACTCAGGACTGCTCACTCTGTTGTAGTTTGAAGAGAAAGTCATAATGAGATCAGGAGTAACCGGGTTACGTTGACCAGCTCAGGGCCTTGCAAATCTGTAATGCCTCTTTTGGCCAGTGTTAAGTATTTGTCGTGCGTTCTGAAATTCATTTGCTCCTGGTGATCAACTTTGAGGAACAGAACCGAAATTCAGAAAACTCTTAGGTTTTCACAGAGAGTTGCCTTCTGTCTGGGAAGATACCTCTTACGCAGGACACCAAATAGTAATCAGGATGCTGTTGTTTACTGAGGGGAAAATGGGAACTAGAAGCGTTGGCTGGATGAATTGAATGGGCCGGGGTACTAAGTGGAAATGCATGGAGAGTCACAAGCCACAAGGGCTTGTCGCGTGGAAGGTGCAGACAATCTTCTCAGCATTTGGCTTCCTTTCCTATCAGCATACCTCATGGCCAATTCATTTTCTTTTTTTTTCTTTCTTTCCTTTTTTTTTTTTGTTTTTGTTTTTTGTTTGTTTGTTTTTCGAGACAGGGTCTCTCTGTGTAGCTTTGCGCCTTTCCTGGAACTCGCTCTGTAGACCAGGCTGGCCTTGAACTCACAGAGATCCGCTTGGCTCTGCCTCCCGAGTGCTGGGACTAAAGGCATGCGCCACCACCGCCCAGCCCAATTTTCTTTCTTTCTTTCTTTCTTTCTTTCTTTCTTTCTTTCTTTCTTTTTCTTTCTTTTTTTGTTTGTTTTTGTTTTGAGGCAGGGTTTCTTTGTGTAGCCCTGGCTATCCTGGAACTTGATCTTTAGACCAGTCTGGCCTCAAACTCAGATCCACCTGCCTCTGCCTCCCGAGCACTGGGATTAAAGGTGTGTGCCACCATGCCTGGCTCCAGTTCATTTTCTTTACCTAATTTATATTCTTGGACATCAGTATCAATGCTTCTTCTCGTGGGCCTTCTGTATCCTTCAAAGGACCTTTAAATTTTACTTAGGTTCCTTTTGTCTGTTTATTGTTTCTCCCTTTTAATTATGACAGAAAGGCCTTATTTTCAAATTCTCTGTGGGTCTCATGTATAATTCAAAGACAGATATAAAATTATATAAGACTATACTAACTCTACATGATTTAAATATTTAATAAATAGATCTTGTCAGGTTTGCTAAAGATGGTTGGAATCAGCTAGGTGTGGTGGCATGGACCTTTAATCCCAGCCTTTGGAAGGTGGAAGGATGGTCAGGTGTGGTCATCCTTGTATACACAGTGAGTTCAAATTCAAGGCCAGCTTTGGTCTACGTGAGACCCCACCTCACAAAAGGGACAAAGACAAAGAAAAGAGGAGAATGGTCAGCCCTCATATCGCTGGTCTGAATTCTTTTTCTCATTTTAATTTCAGATCAAGAATGACCCAACAGAATTCGAAGCTTTCTTCTCAAGCCAATGTGTATACCCAAGTGCCTGATGGAGGATGGGGCTGGGCAGTAGCTGTTTCTTTTTTCTTCGTTGAAGTCTTTACCTATGGCATCATCAAGTCATTTGGTGTCTTCTTTAATGACTTAATGGACAGTTTTGATGAATCCAACAGCAGGATCTCATGGATAATATCAATATGTGTGTTTGTGTTAACATTTACAGGTGAGTATATGGATAATATGGATGTGTGTGTTTGTGTTAACATTTACAGGTGAATATGTGGGTGATAACAATATGTTTGTGTTAACATTTACATACTAGTCTAATCTGCCAGCACAAACTTAGCCTGCTTACCCAGCCCTTTTAATCTGCCCACCTACCTGACAGCAGTCAGTGGATCTGTGATACATTCTCTCATACATCCTGTTGGTCTGTCTAGCCTCAATTAAGGAATGCAGTTTTCAGAGGGTTGGGGGGCCGGCGAGAATTAGGAGACATTGAACAAAAGGCCGTGGTTGCCAAATGTAATGTCTTTAGTCTAACACACCCATTAGACACACACTGTCTGCAGCTTGGGAAGTACAGTTCAGTGGGAGAATGCTTGCCTAGCGCATGTAAGGAAGGCCCCTGGTTCGATTCCCAGCACCATACAAAAAGAAAAAGAAGTGAGGTATCTGTAATCGAGTGCATGGCGCTAGTTAGTCTGTAGAGCACTTTGAAGACAGTGGTAAACCCCAGCTCTCCAAGGACGAGGCGTAGTTACCGGCTAAGAGAGCAACATCCCAAAGTCCCTGGGCGCTAGCTTCAGGCTTCAGCAGCACGTGCACTAAAAACGGAGCCACATGGATAACTAACATGGCTCCCGAGCAAAAATGATGAGCAAACTCATGAAGCATCTCATTCTTTTTAGCGGTGAAGGGTGTTTTGCCTGCATGTGTGTCTGTGTGCCGAGGGTGTGCCTGAGACAAAAGGAGACTGGAAGAGGATCTAGGATTCTCTGGAACTGGAGTTATAGACAGTTTTGATTCACCGTGTAGGTGCTGGGAATTGAACCCGAGTCCTGTGGAAGGGCAGTCAGTGCTCTTAATTGCTGAGCCACTGCTCCAGTCCCCCTGTGTTTTTAAAAAGAAACTCATTTGGGGCTGGAGAGGTGGCTCAGCAGTTAAGAGCACTGGTTGCTCTTCCAGAGGTCCTCACAATTCCCAGCAACCACATGGTGGCTCATAACTATGTATAATGCTATCTGATGCCCTCTTCTGGCATAAAGTTGTAAATGCAGATAGAGCACCATGTATATAAAACAAATAAATCTTTAAAAAAAAAAAAAGTCATTTAGTAAACTAAGGCTCTGGCTCATAGCAACATGCTGAGCCTGACTAGAAACATTTCCTGGTGGACACAGGAAGAAGAAAGATGAGACGGTAAGGGGTAGACTGTCAGCTGTCTGTCACAGATTCAACCAGCCAGGCTGAAAATGTTACATGGCTGTTGACCAGTATTAGGTCTACCATGGTTAACACAACCAAAAGTCTTCCTCGTGCCCATATTCCACCCTAAGCATGGTGTACCAGCGTTTACATGCCATTACCTTATGCTGGGTTGTAATGATCTGGAGATGATGTAAGTACATGGAGGATGTGCTTAGCTTATGTGCAAATACTGCGTCAACACAAGAAACCCAAACACCCATGGATTTGGGTCTCCTTATGGGGGAGGGAGTCCCACAAACATTCCCCATAAGATTATAATTTATGTATTTTTTTTTCTTTATTTTTGTGGTTACTAGAAACTAAACCTCAAGCTTCACACATGCTAGGCATAACATTACTCATAAAATTACAGCTATTGTCCTGAGGAGACACAGAGTCCCATCATCTCATTCCCTAAAACACTTCACTGATTCATCACGGCACAAGACTCCCAGATCCAGCAGCATAAAACAAGATGGGGGTGAAGGGCTGGTGCCACCCTTAACACATTCCCTCTCACTTGGATGGGCCTGACTGGAACATGCATGCTGACCGTCTCATGCCTGTCTGTGAGAGGCAACCCCAGGGCTTTTCTGAGAGGATGGGGTTCTCTGGCCTCAAGAAGCCAGCCAGGCTTCCCTACCTCATCCCCTGCCATGCAGCCTCACCTGTGAGGTCACTGCTGAAGTCAGGGCCACTCTCTGAGTGTAGTTCCTTTTAGCTGTATGGCATCCTGAAAGGCTGCTCTGTCCTGTTGGTTTGTTTTTGAGAAAGGATCTCTTTCACTATGTAGAAGCGCTTTCATCAGCAGCTGTCAATGTCAGCTTGCAGGTGCTTGTCTCCGAGCTGATGGGAGTTTGATCTCTGAGACCTGTGTGGTAGAAGCAGAGAAACAAATCCCAAAAGCTGTCCTCCGCTACTACTGGTGCTCCGGCATACATACGTACATACATACATAGAAGCTAAATTTGTATATGTTTACATTCTGAATACTAACAGTAATGTGTAGATTAATTCCTTCCCTTCCCTTCTATCTGATGTGTTCCTCTTTGACCCAACTCTCAATGGTTCACATATCTTACTGTACACCTGCCAGTGTTAAGTAGCATGTTAATAGGAAAGAATTTGCTAGATTTCAGTGTGCCGGGGGATAGAGTGTATAGAAGCCAAGCAAACTAAGATTCCTCCGTGTTCTAAGTTAGCTGCCGTCTTTTAAGTGAACATGTCTGAGAATTGGCCTGATTTCCATCCTGTAGTATTTTCCGGACACTCAAGTGAAACTAAGTAGACTTTGACCACAGATGGGTGTAGATGTAACCAATCGTCTTATTAAATAAGAAACACAGAGCCAATACAGAGATGAAAGCCAAGAGGTCAGAGCAATAGCTAAGAGCTAAAAACCTTACCCTTCACTGTCGCTGTACCTCTCCGAAAGAGACCTACTTCCTGTGTCTGTCTTTCTTTTATAGAGTTTCTGTTCTGCCTTCTCATTGGTTGTAAACCCAACTGCCTATCTGTACAGACCTCCAGGTCTTCTATGGTTGGTATTGAGATTAAAGGCGTGTGTCTCCAATGCTGGCTGTATCCTTGAACACACAGAGATCTACCTAGCTCTGCCTACCAAGTGCTGGTATTAAAGGCGTGCACCACCACCGCCCAGCTTTCGCTATGGCTTGCTAATAGCTCTGACCCCCGGGCAACTTTATTTATTAACATACAAATCACATTTCAGTACAAATAAAATATCACTATAGATGGGATTCTCTTAAAAGAATCCAAAGCAGTGAAGATAGAAAATAAACCAATTAGAGCCATCACAGGCCAGCCAATGTATTCTACAGAACAAAGTAAAGGCATGTGCAACTCTGTATTGCACGTGGTAAGCCAAGATAGTCCATCTAAACATATATTGTGTGTACCCACCCTCATCAATGCTGGAATCTCAGGTTTTGCTCGTGCTGGCCAAGTGCTCTACACCTGAGCTACACCCCAGCCCCTTGTTATTTTGTTAAGGTACTGGGGGATTGAACCCACTAGCAACCACTCTACCCATGAGCTGCATCCAACCTTCTTTTAAGTTTTTTGCCCAGGGTGGCCTTGAACTCTCAATCCTCCTGCTTCTTAAGCTTCTTAAGCAGCTGAGATGGCACTCTTGTACCACCAGGCCTGACCCTTTGTGTTTTAAACGGGAACAAATGCTGAAATGACCTCTGGCCTGACCCATGAAACACACTAGGTTCTTACATCAGCCCTTCAGGTTCACAGCTTGCAGGAAGGGGTCGCAGTGAAGCCAGCACAGAGCCCAAGTTCACGGGTCACTTTCTGTTCCTTTCTCCCCCAGCTCCCCTCTCCACAGTCCTGAGCAACCACTTTGGACATCGGCTGGTGGTGATGGCAGGAGGATTGCTTATCAGCACGGGAATGGTTGCTGCCTCCTTCTCCCAGAGGGTCTACCACATGTACATCTCCATCGGGGTCGTCTCGGGTGAGTGTGTCCCTCCCCTTGGCTCAGAATGTCTCTACGTGCTTCACTTGAAGAAGGGAGGGGGGAAAGTGGACCCAAATTGTATTTCTTCTTCTCCCTTTTTTTCTTTCAAGTTAATTATGTCTGAGATCAGTGACTTTTTTTTGAACGAGGTGAACCATATGTAAAAATACATTCTCAAGTGTCCAAGAACTTTTGTTTGACTTAGGGAGAAAAATGTACTCATAATAAAGAGAACTTTTCTGGTTTCTCTAGTTTGTATCCAAAGCACATCGTTTTCACAACCTAAGACTTAAGTTCTTAGGCCAGCGTTTCTCAGTTCAAGTTCCGAGCACCCTGAGCTTTTGTAAGGGGAAAATAGTATGCTGGACTTAGTCTTGGGGTGTCTAAGAAGACTTTGGTAGTAGGTGATATATGTGTGTATGTGCAGTTTGCAAGTTTTAAATTTTGTATAGAGCTCTGCACATATCGAAAGACTAAGTTGGCCAGACAGGATGACACATGCTTGTAATCTCAGCACTTGAGGATTAGGTTTAGACAGGGAGATCGTAAGTGTGAGGCCAGCAGCCTGAGTCACATGTCTCAAAGGAATAAAAGAAAAAGACATTTGTTTTCAAATGTAAATACCATACAAAAACTACTTTTAATGATTGATTCCATTGTGAATTGTATAGAATTGGAGAGCTCTGGAGAACAGTTCAAAGGTAACCTTGAACTCCTGACCTTCCTGAGTGCTGAGGTTACAGGTGTGCATTACCATACCCAGGTTTACCAGGTACTGGGGACTGACCCCAGGGCTTCATGCATGCTGGGCAAGCACTCTACCAACAGAGCTGCATCCACCGCCCTTGAGGCCTGAGATGAAATCCATTTTCTTTGCCATCGTTTTCTGCAGAATGAATGGGCTGACTCCCAGAACTTACAGCTTGTACAGCGCCCCCTGCCGCTGACCGTGCCCTCCAGGCTCGGCGCACGTACGGTTCTCACCGGCCCTTGTGATTTTCACCTGCAGGTTTGGGGTACTGCCTGAGCTTCCTCCCGACCGTCACCATTCTGTCACAGTACTTTGACAAAAGGCGCTCAGTAGTCACTGCGGTCGCCTCTACGGGAGAGTGCTTTGCTGTGTTTGCTTTTGCTCCAGGTAGGTGAGTGACAGTGGTTCATTAGCGGGGGACCAGGAAAGCCACACTGGTGCTGTTGCTGTGCTAACTTGGGCCGACAGTGTGGGTGACTCTCACTCTGCGTAATGAGATGTCACTTGCTCTCTCTTCAACACATTTTTAGGATATCCTCCCTCTCCTCTATTTTAGGAATTCACACCATGTTAATCTTAGTCCAAGTTTACATAAACGGGAGCATAATCAGTGGTAAGGCTTTCTTGAAACACGAAAAGATAATCCCTAAATTATTTAGTAATTTGGACTGTTCATATTATTATCATTCCCTTTCCAAAAGAGCTATATCCAGTATAGATTTAAATTATGCCAATAAAATCAGTTTTCTTATGTGCGTATAAATAATCTCACAGTAAACACTTTATCCCTGGTTTATCTCCCCCAACTTAATGTTCATACATGAAACACAAGAAAAGTAATGCAGTAGATAGATAACCCTCCAGACCCAAATTCCTCTCCTTTCTTCCCCAGTTTCCTGTTCTGCCCTCTTCTTACTAGAGATCAAATTCGGGACCTTTTGCATGCTGGGCAAGCATTTTATCCCTGGGCTGCTGCATCCAGGCCCAATGCTCTTCCTTGATGAATACATCGGGTGGGTTGCAAGATTGCAAACAGGAGTGATTAGGAGTGAAGTATTATACTATCTGAAACTTTTCAGGTGGTTCAGATAATTGTGTGTTCACCCATATATATATAATCTTTATATATACACACATATATATAGACATAAACAGAGAGAGAGAGAGAGAGAGAGAGAGAGAGAGAGAGAGAGCACGTGACAGAGACAGTCAGAGAAATCATGTTAATTTTTGAATTTAGGTGAAGGGTGAGCATATGGGTGCCATTCTTCTCCTTTGTTTCAGTTCTTAAAAAATAAAATAAAACATTGACAAGCGAAGGAATCAGTGGACTATGAGTGCCCTGAGGGGTAGAAACAGTGTATTTGTCAGCCAGTTCTGGGCACGTTCCATTTGGTTCACACTTAAGAAATGTTACATGGGGCGCTGGTCAGGTGGCTTGGTGGTTAACAATGCTGACTGCTCTTACAGAAGACCCAGGTTCAATTCCCAGCACCCACAAACCCATATGGTGGCTCACAACCATCTGTAACTCCAGTCCTGGGGGATCTGGTGTCGTCTACTAGCCTCTGAGAGCACTGTATCCCGTGGCACACAGATACAAATTCAGGAAGACACTCTCATACACAGAAAATATAAATAAACATCTAAAAAAATATGGGTTTTTTTTTGGGGGGGTTGTACAGTTTCATTGTGGTGATGGAGACTCATGCCCACCTTTGACCCTCTCCCTTCCAGCTGCTTCTGGTCAGCAGCCTCTGCCCTGGGTTCACAGTGAGAGAGGCAAGCATAGTCCAGGTCGCTAAGGATGTGATCAGGGAGAAACTGCAGCACTGTATCCTTAAATGCTAGGATAAGAGAGGAAGTCTGTCTTTGGAGTTAGGACCCACAATGGAGGTCTGCAAACATCTGTAGAAAGGGTAGACAGCCATTGGGAAAGAGTGAGAAAGCTCAGAGTGTCAGAGCAGCCATGCTTTGGAATTTGGTTTCTAAAAAAGAGGCAGGAAATGTTAGGCTTTTGAGTTAAACTCAGAAAAGCAGGCAGGCTTCACAGCGAGGGTCTTGGCAACTGCCTCTTATTATTTTTTTATTTAGTTCATCACTTCAAAGATGGAGTGCATAGGATGTATAGTGATACAGTTCAGTGTTGGATAAATTATGTTTGCAAAAGGTCAGCTAGAAATAAAACAAAACAAGAAAAACTTACTTCATTTTTGTGGTACCTGAGGGGTAGAACCCAAGGCCTCCTGCATGCAAGTGCTCTACCACTAAGATAAATCCTCAGCCTTGGAGGTACGCTCAGCTTTGGGAACTATAGATATAAGTGTGTTAGAACTACTCAATTCTGCTGTCTCAGCACAAAGCATCCACAGACTATGTGAGTGCACAAACATGGTTCAATTCCAGCCCAGGTTGATTAACAAAAACAGACAGTGGGTCAGATCTGGCCTGTGGGCTATCGTTTGTTGAACCTTAATGTAGGTTGCAGACATCTCCTCCTTCTCAGGCCTCCGCCTGAAAAACCCACTGCCCAAAGCTTTGGGAAAACAAGGCTGACAGTTTTTATAGCATATATGATAATAAGTGTGCATATTTTCTTATCCATCCATAAAATGCACCAGAACCCAGAAAAAAGGAGAGTCTACAGGGCTGGGGCGACGTCTCCATGCAGTGTAAGCATAAGACTCTGGGTTTGGATCCCCAGCAGCCCGGTAAAATGCTGGGTGTGGTGGCACATGCCTGTATTCACACCACTGGGGAGATGGAGACTGAGGGATCCCTGGGATCAACCAGTCTTGCCGAATTCCAGATTCAATAAGAGTCTGTCTCCAAGAGTAAAGAGGCCAGGATTGTAGCTCAGTGGTAGAAAAGCCTTAAACTTAATCCATATCACTGAATTAAAAAAAAGAGACAGAACAATCAAGAAAGACACCCAGCATTGGCCTCTGACCTCCACAGGCAAGCACACACTTATTGCCCCCCCATCCCCCACCCAAAGGATAGTCTAGAATGACTGCATTCACCCTAACTGAGCAAAATTTGTTACTAGATTTTTCTCCATCTTTCCCCTGGCTATTGCCTGCTGGATCTGGAGTCTGTTACTGACCTTGGATTTCCTTTCTTTGCGTCTTCCCTCCAAGCCATCACAGCTCTGAAGGAACACATTGGCTGGCGGTACAGCCTCCTCTTCGTGGGCCTGCTGCAACTGAACATCGTGGTCTGCGGCGCCTTGCTGAGACCAATCATTATCAAAGGACCAGAGTCACCGAAAACAGTCACCCACGAACCCCGGAGAGAAGTGCAATACATGCTTGAAAACGAGAAAACAAGAACCTCAATAGACTCCATCGACTCAGGAGTAGAACTAACTACCTCACCAAAAAATGTGCCTAACCAAGCTAATACGGAGCAGGAAGCCAGAGCTGAACAGCACCAGACGCTGGTGGTTGGTCCCAAGCACAGCCCGAAGAAAACCCTGCTGTTAGACTTTTCCATTTTGAAAGACAAAAGCTTCATCTGTTACGCATTGTTTGGTCTCTTCGCCACACTGGGCTTCTTTGCACCTTCCCTGTACATCATCCCCTTGGGTATTAGTCTAGGCATTGACCGCGACCGCGCTGCATTTTTACTATCTACGATGGCCATTGCTGAAGTGTTCGGAAGGATCGGGGCTGGGTTTGTCCTCAACAGAGAGCCCATTCGGAAGATCTACATTGAACTCATATGTGTCATTTTACTGACAGTTGCTCTCTTCGCCTTCACTTTTGCTACTGAATTCTGGGGTCTCATGTTGTGTAGTGTGTTTTTTGGCACTATGGTTGGGACCATAGGCGGGACCCACATCCCACTGTTGGCCGAGGATGACGTCGTTGGAATCGAGAGGATGTCATCTGCAGCTGGAGTCTATGTCTTCATTCAGAGCATTTCAGGGCTGGCGGGACCACCCTTGGCAGGTAATTAAATTGCCTTTTCCTTATTTATTTGTGGGTGTGCCATTTACTTATGGGTGTACATGTGCCATAGTGTGCATGTGGAGGTCAGAGGACAACTTGGGGGGGAGTCAGTTTTCTCCTTCCACCATGTGTGGGTCCCAGGGATTGAATTCAGGTTGTCAGGCTTGGCAGCAAGCACCTTTTACCCAGTGAACCATCTCAATGGCCTGTGCCACCTACTTTAAGAACACAGAATGCAAACCTGCCTACTACCTTAATCTTGCCAGTTGTGCTGGCTTGCTTTATGGGACTGATTGTAAAGTCTACAATCTTCCATTTTTATACTTGAGTTGAATTTTAGTTTTCCTGGGTTAGAGATAACAATAGTTAACCCTCTTGGTTTTAAAAAGGAAGAAACTAAAAAGCCTTAAAATTTAAGGCAGTAGTCATTTTTATTTTATGTACACTGGTGTTGCCTGAATATATGTATGTGTACCACGTGCATGCAATATCTATGGAGGCAGAAGAGGTACTGTATGTCCTGGGACTGGAGTTACAGACAGTTGTGAGCTACCATGTGGGGGCTGGGGATTGAACCCAGGTCCTCTGGAAGATCAGCCAGTGCTCTTACTCTCTGAGCCATCTCTCCGGCCTCCTAAATACCTTTCTTAAGGGAAAAAGAGCTGGGCATGGTGGTGGACACCTATAATTCCAGTACTTGGGAGGCCAAGGCAGGACTATCATAAGACTGAGGTGAGGCTGGCCTACACAGTGAGTTCCAGGTCCCCTGGGTTGTATAGAGAGACCCTGTTTGGAAAAAAAGATGACTCACAGTGGTCCTGTAGTTCCAGTAACCCAAAAGTCAGATGGCAATAAGGTTCTACCGCCCTTGAGTCCCCTCTAGCCTTAGACAAGGCAAGATAACAGAAAACACGTGGGAGGCTTAGAGTTGCAGACACAGGATCTACTCTGAACTAAAGTCACTGGTTCACCATATGACCATGGCTGTGAGTCTGAGGCCAGGTGGACAACACAGAGAATTTCAGGGCAGTTTGGGCTTCTTGTGAGACCTTGTCTCAATAAATTAATAAAATAATAAGATGGTAGGCAGGCTAAGAGATGGAGAAGACTTTGGATTGGGCAGGAGCCCGGGTGAGAGGGCGTGTTGTGGTGGTGATATCACTAACAGTGCCAACGCTTTCTTGCAGGCCTCCTGGTAGACCAGAGCAAGATCTACAGCCGGGCCTTCTACTCCTGCGCAGCAGGCATGTGCATGGCTGCTGTGTGCCTCGCCCTGGTGAGGCCCTGTAAAAAGGGCCTGTGCCAGCATCCTCATTCAGGTGAAAACCAGACAGACAGCCCTCACAGGAAGGCGTTACAGGACATACCAGAAGACTTTCTGGAAATGGATCTTGGGAAATGTGAGCAGAGGGTTCATATGAAAGTGGATCCAGTGTGACACATTTTCATGTCATAGCTTCTTTGTTGCCTGGGAAGAGAGTCCCTGGGGCAGGTGCCGACCCCTGGACCCCACCTTCAAAACTGAATAAAGGGAATGCATGTGTGAACAGCAGCACCAACACCTTTCCCTTCTCTTAAGTCCCTTTTGCTTGCTCTTTAAGCCAAAACCAAAACAACCAACCACTTTTCGGTACAGGAATCCAGCCCTATTCAGTAGCAATACAAAGATAGGTGCAAGGATGCTGGTTCACATCCCGGCACAAACAGTGCCATGGATTGGCAAATTGGTGTTAAAAGTACTCATGTGTGTAAATTACTATTTTATAAAGTGACATCCAGCCCAAGTCATGGAAATGAATTGGCCGTTCCAAAAAAAAAAAAAAAACCTTGAATCATTAAAAAAGTTGTTAATTTTCAGAAATACAGGTAATTTTTTTTTTTTTTTTTTTTTTGGTTTTTCGAGACAGGGTTTCTCTGTGTAGCTTTGCGCCTTTCCTGGAGCTCACTTGGTAGCCCAGGCTGGCCTCGAACTCACAGAGATCTGCCTGCCTCTGCCTCTCGAGTGCTGGGATTAAAGGCGTGTGCCACCAACGCCCGGCGTAAATTATTTTTTAAGCAATTTGAAAAATTACTAAAGTTTAAATTGACAAATTATGGCTTCTGAGTTTTCTAAATATTGCATGGAAAGAAAGCAACGCTTTAAAGCTAAGCATTTGATTAATATGCAAAAAAAATGAAAAGCATATAACAACTTGAACTTCAAAGATTACTACTTCTTTTTATGGCCAGCCATCACCACAAGTATTTCAATAGAATTGTTAAATTGCATTCATGTTTCCTACTGTTTTTCATAGTTCAAGAAATAAGTGACTGTAGTGTCTTTAACTTAAACCGCTATTTATTATTAAGTTATTCTGGGTTGATTAGAATGATCAAAAGAAGGGCCAGTGAGATGGCTCAGTGGGTAAAGGTGCTTGCCGCCAAGATTCACGACCGAGTTCAATCCCTAGAACCCACATGGTAGAGAGAGAGAGCCAACTTCTCTTCAAGAGTCGCCCTCTGACGTCCACACATGTGCTGTGACATGCATGCGCCCACATACATATACACACAAAAAGTTTAAGATATAAAAAAAGTCTAATAATCAAAATACATAAAAGGTGATGTAAGATATACACAGCATTTTTTATTTTATTTTTATTATTTTTATTTCTTCTGGTTTCACAAGACAGGGTTTCTCTGTGAAGCCCTGGCTGTCCCGGAACTAGCTCTAGACCAGGCTGGCCTTGAACTCAAAGGAGTGCTGGGATCAAAGGTGCGTGCCAGCACCGCCCGGCTACAGAGCTTTTTTTTTGTTTTGTTTTGTTTTGTTTTGTTTGGTTTTTTTTGTTTTTTCTTTAACTTCCATTCTGCAGCTCTTTATATGCTTCAGAGAGTTTTTCTGGTCTCATAACAATCTCCTGACAGCCTGAGCTGTAATGATTCTTTGGTGTTGTTAAATGCAACATGGGCTATTTAAAGGGGAGGGGGGAATAATGGATGGCAAGTCGTCTCTGTTTTTAAATTATCACCTAAGAATACTTGAGGATCTTCTTTGATCAGAATTATAGCTCATTGAATTGTTGGAACATTTCCAGTGGTTTTTGTTGTTGTTGCTGTTGTTCAATCTTTAACTGTTGAATCATTTCTTCATTTCATCTAAAGTGACAGAAACGTTTCTGTCACTATCACGAGTTACAAGTGGCAATTTACATCCTCCATAGCACTTGACTGTCCTAGTTGCCATGGGTACCAGGTACCTGGTCACTGTTGTTGGCAAGTTCCACTAAGTGTGTGTATGGTGTGTTCTGCAATCCAGCAGGTCAATGTAAAGGGGGCAGTGTGAGGATGGGGGCGCGGCTGCCTCCTGGCCTGTTCAACTGCATCTCCCCGACTGGGTGGCCGGTGCTAGCTGCTCAATATTTCCTCATCTTTACTGTTCAAGACAACTCAGGGGGAACATAGAACAAGCCTAGTTTGGTTACAGGTACACACAAGCTTGAATCTTTCTCTGTACTCAGATGAAAGTGGCGTAGTCCGTCACCACCGGCCTCCTTTGATACAGCATCTTCTTCTCAGCCATAGACATAGGACAATCTATAAAACTCTGGGGAGGCCGAGTGACTCGACAAAGTGTCTGTCCAAAGACACGACACACCTTAAACAAGATGGATGTAGCAAAGCTCTGTGGGGCTGCCCCGAGAAACGCTTTAGGCTTTGGGGCAGTTTTGCAGACGTATGTGACTTTTCAGCACTTTACGACCTATTTTGTACTACGAATGTTCAATACGATTTAATATTTATAACTGATTTCTGAGGAATCAACTCCAAGTTTATTCTGTTTACTGCATGAGACAAGAAAATGTATGCCAATTTCAGTATGTCAACAATCAGAAGTGTAAATGTTGGGAAGGGGAAAAAAAAAAAGAAAAACACAGGATCACTGATTTGTTCTGTATGAGTCACATTCTGGTACTTCTAGATTTACAATAAATTTTGGCTTTTTATTTAAACAGTCCGATGCTCTTCTGTATTGAAGTGATTTCAGAAACTGTAAAATCTTTGAGCTATCTCGGGACACAGGATTCTCGAGGCAATGAAACCTCATCCATAGTCAGGAAGCAGAGAAAAATGCTCAGAAACTTTTTAAAAAGTTTTCTTAATTCTTCGATAATTTCATAGAGTATATTTTTTAATTTAATTTTAGATTATGTTTATTTGTATTTTGCTTGCATATTTGTCTGTGAGGGTGTCAGATCCCCTGGACTGGAATTACAGACAGGTGTGAGCTGCCATGTGGGTGCTCCCCTGGAAGAGCAGCCAGTGCTCTTAACTGCTGAGCCACCTCGCCAGTCCCCACGCGGTGCATTTTTCAGCATATTCAAGCCTCGCTCCTCTTCCTAACTCCTCCCACCTCCCTCCCACCCCTACTTCACGTCCTTGGTTTTGTTTTTGTTGTTGTTTTTATGACCCACGGAGTCCAGTTTGTGTAGTCATGGGTGTGAAGCAAGGTGGACCTATCAGAATCCACACATTAAAGACATGGCACTCTCCCTTCCCCAGAGGCTCTGAAGAGTGCCTTAGCTAAGTTGGGGACTCATGAGCCGGCTGATCCGTGCTAGAATGTTGCCCAGCTCTGTTGCCCAGCTCGCTGGACAGCCACTATGAGTTCACAACAGGTCAGAAGACTGGCCTTGCTCTGGTTCTCCCTGACCTCTGGCTTTACAGTCTTCTCAACTCCTCTTCCGAGAGTCCCTGAGCCCTGGCTGGGGGAGGGAGGTGGTATAGATGTCCCATTTGTATCTGAGCACTCCACTGATACATTCTCTGCATAACACTAAAACTCTTCCTTTATTTATTTGGACAGAGTTTCACAGGCTGGTCACAAACTCTTCGTATCCCTGCCTCAGCCTCCATGTACACTATGTTCAGCTGACCTCTTTTTTTTTTTTTTAATTCCTTCTGTTTTGTTTTTTTGAGACAGGATCTCGTTACATAGGCCTGACTGTCCTGGAACTCTAGCTTTGTAGAGCAGGCCTCTGGCTGGGATTAAAGATGAGCACCATGATGACCAGCTTGATCACTTATCTTCTAGTGACTCCTATAAATTATTTTGAAATGCTTTGGAAAATAATTCAAAGGAAAAAGAAGAATTAAATAATGGACCACAGGACAGATAAAAATTAAATAGCCTAATCACATGAAAAGAAACATATTCTCAATTTAAAAACTGAAACATAATTTAACCTGAGAATCCAGTTATTCCTCCTCCTTTCTACGTTTCTGTCTTCTTCCTCCTCTTTCTCTTCTTTCTCGCCCTCCTCCTCCTCCTTCGTCTTCTTCATACTGGGTCTCAACTTTGCCCTGCCTGGGTTACTACTTGCTACATAATCCAGACTGGCCTCAAACTCATGGCAATCCTCCTGCTTCATCCTCTTCCATGCAAGAGGTAAATGCCCCCATTCCTCAAAGAATTTCAATTCTTTTTTTTTTTTTTTGGTGTGTGTGTTATATGGGTGCACTTGTGTGTGTTTGTGTGTGTTATATGGGTGCACTTGTGTGTGTGTTATATGGGTGCACTTATGTGTGTATGTATGTGTGTGTTATATGGGTGCACTTGTGTGTGTTTGTGTGTGTGTGTGTATTATATGGGTGCACTTGTGTGTGTGTTATATGGGTGCACTTATGTGTGTATGTGTGTGTGTTATATGGGTGCACTTGTGTGTATGTGTGTGTGTGTGTTATATGGGTGCACTTGTGTGTATGTGTGTGTGTGTGTTATATGGGTGCACTTGTGTGTGTTTGTGTGTGTGTGTGTTATATGGGTGCACTTGTGCACTTGCCGGTGTGTGCACACGTGGGCCAGCAAGATTGCTCAGCTGAGCTTAACAACCCAAGTTTGATCTCCAGAACCCACATAATGGAAGAGAGAACCAACCTGTACGAGCTGTCCGCTCACACCCACACACATAAACCAAGGCATATGTTTGCTTCCATCCCACGCACACAAGATAAATCAAAATGTATTTTTAAAAACATAATAAAGACATCTGGGCATGAGGCACATGCCTGACATCCAGAATTTGGAAGTCAGTGGCAGGAGGATGGCTGCAAGTTCAAGGTCAGCCTAGTGGGGGTGACATCTTATGGTCCTCTTCAAAAAGGAAAATGTTAAAATGGCGTGGTATTAAATGTACCCCAGAGGCCATGACACTATTGGGAGGCGGGGTCTAGTGAAAGGAAGTCAGGCTATTGAGGGTGTGCACTTGGAAGGGATATTGATCTCCGCTATTTTGCCTCAGTGATTGGAAAGTTCCAGAAAGTCCCAAGAACTTTTCAAAACTCTAGTTTCCCTCCGTGTGTTTGTTTGCTTCCTTGCTTTTTTTTTTTTTTTTTTTTTTGAGACAGGGTCTCACGTAGTCCAGGTTCGCCTTAAACTTCAGATCCTCCCACCTCTACCTCCCAAGTGCTGGGATTACAGGCGTGAGCCACCACACTTGATTTAGATGGGGCTAGGTAGAGGTTGAACCCTGGGTTTTGAGCATGCTAGACAGGCACTCTATCAGCTGAAGCCTGCTCAGAGTGCTAAATCTCTAGGTAAACAGCACAGACACCCAAAGCCAAGGGCTGGAGAGCTTTTACCATAAAGATCCAGATAGTAAATTCTTGAGGCTTTTCTTATTACACAGATTGTGCCAAAACTATTCAGTTGCCATTGTAGGTCTAAAGCAGTCACAGACTGTAAATGAAGGGGCATGGCTGCCTTCAACAACATTTTTATCATGGTTTGGAAATCCGAATTTCATAAAAATGATCATATGCAAAATATTTGAGTTTTGGGGAAATGTTAAGGCATTGTTTTCGCTCACAATCTAATAAAATACAAATGGAGGGGACAGAGAGATGACTCAATACCACTCTTGCAGAGGACCTAAGTTCAGTTCCCAACACCCAAGTGGGGCAGCTTACACCTACCAATTGCTACAGCTCTGGGGGAGCTGACACCCTCTTCTGGACTCCTCAGGCACCTGTACTCTTACACACACACACACACACACACACACACACACACACACACACACGTACACATAATTGAAAATAAAATACATCTTAGAAAGAAAGAAAGATCTGGTACCAACTTAGTGGCATACACAGCAAGCAGGGGGTAAATGCTGGGAAGGGAAAAAACAAACGAAAACATGGGATCGCTGATTTGTTCTGTATGAGTGACATCCCGATACTTCTGGACTTACAATAAATTTATGGCTTTCTATTTAAAGAGTTTGGTGCTCTTCTGTATTGAAGTGCTTTTTACTGACTTCAGAAACTAAAATCTTTGAGCTATCCCAGGACACATAGGATTCTCAAGGCATGGGTATTACAACCTTTTTTTTTTTTTTTTTTAAAGTCAGGAAGCAAAGAAAAATGCTCAGAAACTTTTTAAAACATATTTTTCTTAATTCCTTGAGAATTTAATTCCAGAACTTGGGAGACAAGTCAAGAAGATCATGAATTCAAGGACAGTTTGGTCTACATAGTGAATTTTTTCAAAAGGGCAGCATTGGGGATATAGTTTATTGGGGAGCACTCTGGATCTCATTACCTACAAAAAGTAAACACTGAATATGTAGTGGACTCAGTCTGGCCTGCAGACCATTCTTATCCCTGTTCCATCTATCAAGACACTACAATGGGTCAGCACCACAGCTGTGGGATGGTCCTTCCGTATGCTGTGAATATGATTACTCTCATTGGCTAATAAAGAAGCTGCTTGGCCAATAGCCAGGCAGGATAAGGTTAGGGGAAAAATCAAGCTGAGGACTGGATGAAGAAGGGCAGAGTCGAGAGAGACTGAAGGAGCTGCCCAAGAAGCAAGATGCCAGAGAACCACGTGGTAATACATAGATTAATAGAAATGGATTAATTTAAATGCAAGAGCTAATTAATAATAAGACTGAGCTAATGGCCAAGCATTTTGTAATTAATATAAACTTTTGTATGTTTATTTGTGACTGGGTGGTCAAGAAAGAAAACCCTGCCTCCATTTACACACCCCAGCTCTGAAAATTAAGTTCTGACAATGGGAAGATAATGCTGTCCCTGGTGTGGGGGCTCACACCTGTAACATCAGCACTCAGGAGGTTGAGGCAAGATCATCAACAGTTCCAGGACAATCTGGACTACTAAGCTAGACTAAGATCTAAAAAAACAAAACAAAACAAAAAACAAAAACAAAAACAATTAATTGAGTGATAAAAAAAACAAAAAAGAAAAAATAATGAACCAATAAAACTAAAAAACTTCAAGGTCATTGTTGGGGCTCCATAAGCGAAGTGCTAGCTACACAGGAGGAGGTCCTGAGTTGAACCCCTAGCTCATACACAGAAGCCAACTGTAACTTCAGCCCTGGAGGTGGGGGAGTGGGGCTCAACTGTCAGCCAGTCTAGCTGAAAGAGCAAGCAGGCTCAGTGAGAGACCCTGCCTCAAAACAATAAGATGAAAAATAATAGAGGAAGGCACCCAATCATGACCTCTGACATCCATACTCAGGCACAGGAGAGCCCACCTTTACAAATGTGTACCCCCCCCCCCCCCCCCCAACATGTACACACACAGGATCATCAAAGTCGTTTTCCTAAATACTCATTATTTTGGTACTAGAAAGATTACTCAGCAATTAAGAGGACTGGCTGCTCTTCCAGAGGATCCAGGTTCAAGTCCTACCACCCACGTGGCAGCTCACAACCATCAGTAACTCCAGTTCAAGGGAATCCAGTGCCCTCTTCCAACCTCAGAGGGCAACAGGCACAGATGTGGTGTACAGACACATATGCAGGCAAAATACTCACACACATTAAAATAATAGTTTTTCATTGTGATTTATGTGTATGAGTGGGGTGTCTGAATGTATGTTTGTGCACCACTTGTATGCAGTGCCTACAGAAGCCAGAATAGTGTGTCAGGTCCCCTGGAATTGGAGTCATAGACATTGTGAGCTCCCATGTGAATGCTCAGAGTTGAACCTGGGTCCTCTGGAAGAGCAGTCAGTGCTCTTAACCACTGATCCATCTCTCCAGCCCCTCATCAAAGTAATCTTTAGACCACAGGTGTCAAAGACAGGCAAGATCAAACAATTGCCAATACATTAATTAATTAATTAGTTAACTATTTAATTAATTAATGGTTTTTATTTTCATGATGACTCGTTTCAGCCCATTACTTTCTGTCCTTGTATACATACCATGTCCTTCTATATGAATGTAGACTGTGTACCTCTGTCTAGTTAAGGTCACATGCCCTCTTGTATATCTTTATATACTGTTTCCAAACCTTTTATCAATTTATCTTTTTTTTTTAAAAGCAAGGTCTTATGTAGCCCAGGCTAGCCTTCAACTGACTATGTAGCAGAGGATGACCTTAAACTTCTGATCCTCCTGCTTCCTCATTCTAAGTGCTGGGATTACAGACGTGGTTGCTGTGCCCAGTTTTATGGAGTGTTGGGGATCAAACCTAGGGCTGGTGCATGCTAGGCAGGCACTCTACCAACTGAGCTACGTTCCCGGTGCACAAAGTTACCAATTTTATTTTCCAGCAATACGTAGCTTCAGGGTATCTTTTTATATCTGGTACAGAGTCGAAAACATACCCTAAGTCTGAGTTTCAATAGACTACATTCAAGTCACCTAGAGGTAGTAATTACACATAAATTTCCACACTCTGTCCAAAATAAACTAAAAATCAAAATCATCACGGTTCATTTTCTCTCCTCCTCCCCCCCTCTCTGACTTGTCAGGGAGAGCCTTGAACTCACTACGCAGCCAAGGACAACCTTGAACTTCTGATCCTCCTGCCTCCACCTCCCACGTGCCAGAATTACAGGCCTGTACTACCACGTCCAGCAGGATCCTTATCTTCCAAAGCTCCTACATTTTGGAGTTCACTGATAAGCAATCTAGTGTTTAGAAGCCATAGTTTTGAAGTTTTAAAGTCATTAAAATCAGCCTATCTAAAGGCGATTTGGACATGTTACGGCTCACTCCGACAGGTACACAGAAAAGAGAGGCAGTCCTTGTCTTCAGGCGAGTCCCTAAGCCAGCTCCATCCCGCCCAACTGGTGGGCCAGAGACTAGGTCCCCCTGGTGTTCATTTTTATAATGCTATTAAAGGCACAAGACAAAAACAGTGTCCGGAATGAGCAGTTTGGGTTTTCACGCAAAAACGAAAAATTTAAAAAACCAAATAGGAATTACTTCGGTGCTTACAGCTTCCTGGGGGGGGGGGGGGGGGGAATCAGCCAGCAAGCCTGCTGTTCACACCTGCTCACCAGCGATCACTGAGAGTGAACACAACGTGGGCCACGCATCTGTGTCATTCACTTGCCTCACTTGGGAAGACAAACACGGTAAGGGCCTTAGCAGCTCACTTCCTTAGACTCAACCA
>CABHPQ010151329.1:0-19849 GCA_902168405.1 Peromyscus aztecus
AACTCGAGGTGAGCCACCTGGATCAGGTAGAAGATGGACCAATGTGCAATGTCTGATGCTTCTTCCAAAAAGAAGTGTTCAGCTACGCCAAGGGAACCTGGAGAAAACCCATCCTCAAACTTCTCCCTCGAACTCCTCCAATATTATCCAGGCATGGGGAGGAAAAAAAAAAAAGTAAAACAAACCACTAACATAACCAGTGTATCTCAGACAGGACAGGAAGCTAGTTATGGCCATATGTCAGCCGGAAACAGTCCAATCACCTAGACGGCGAGGCCCCTGAAGGAACTTTGAGAAATGCATTTGCTTCTCTTGACTTCAACCTTCAAAGCAGAGAAATGGGCAACCTCAAGGTTAGACTAAGTAGACCCGTGAAAAGACAGAATACAGAAGACATGTGTTCTTTCCCTGTGTCTCCATCTGATGGTCTAATTTCCCAAGAACTTCCCAGTTTCTCGCCCACTTCCTGATCAGTGCTCATGCCCCAGTCCCAGTGGCCTTCCTGTTCCCTCAGCACTCTGTATCTTCAGGAACAAGTTGACTCAACTGCTAATGCAACATTATCAAAGCTAGAAATCAGTAACTCAGGGCGAGGGAGACGGTGCAGCTGATAAAGCCACGTACCTGCTGCTAAGCCTGAAGATTTGAGTCGCGCTCCAGGAACCCATGTGGTATAAGGACAGAACCAACTCCCAGGAGTTGTCCTCTGATGTCAACAAGCATGCCTGGCATACATCACCATTATACACTAAATAAGCAGACATAATAAAAACATTTAAAAGGAATCCATAATGACAGAGTACGATATATGTACTTTCTAACAGAGGAAATCCTAGGCAAAATGAGTAGAAACTGGAGAGGGGAGAATCCTTTATGATCTCCTTAAGTCACCCCTATAGACCTGTGAACAGCACCGATCAAAATCTCCCTTGAGGGAAACATTGGGTGGAAGGGGAGTGGGCAGTGAAGTATCACAAAAGAATGTGAGAGCCTAAGCTTCGCCAGCACTAGCCTTTCTATGGCTTCGCCCGAAGCAGGAAATTACTGTGCCTCTCCATGACTCCCCTGCACCGGTGCCCAGGCAGCTGGCCAACTCACTAACCCCTTCTCTGGCCTCTTCCCTGGCCGTGCACAGACTGCACAGTCAGTGCTACCCTGGCCCCACCGTAACCCTAGCTGGCTTGGGAAGCTGGCAGAGGCCACGTCTGTGCTATTTAAAGCTATAAGCAGCTACTGTGGCTGGAGATGAGCTGCTTAGCAGGAAAGGATAAGGCCTGAGGCATAGATTTTTTACAGGCACTAAGGAATTTACTCACCTGCTGAAATGAGGCACCCAAATTGGAAAGACAACAGCTTAGCTCCCTTTACTAATTACCAACACTCTGTGTGTATACCCCCATCTAGTAACTCTATTCAAAGTCAAATTGCTTAATTTCAGACCCTCTCTGTGTGAAGTTTAAAAATTAGAGACCCACAAAGTCAAGCAGCATGTCTCATATAGCCAGTACACAGTAAATATCTGAATTACTAAATGTATGAAAACAAAGAGCATCAATGCTTGACACTGTGATCTGCTCCCTCCATCCCACAAATCCAAATTTTAGTCTCCAAATACAATGAAATGATATGTCATATATATTACACATATCAAAATATCCATATGGGTTACTTTATACAATGATACACACAGCTTTGTATGCATTATACATATGTATAAACAAGGAATGCATACAAGTACAGAGATATGCATATGTGTATCTACATTTAATTCAAGTTCCCTAAGTGGAATATTAAGACACTTCACCAGGCATCAGCATAAAATAATGATAAAAAGTGCAGGCTCTGAGAGCAGGTGGCTGGGAGTTTTGTGAAAACTAGTAAAGATTCTCACTTCTCTGGATTCCTCATCTACAAACCAGAATTTTTGATAAGCTTAAGACCATTTCTGCAAGGACTAGATGTATGCTTGGCACAGTGCTCATACATTTTGGCTAACATTAGTGGTATAACATTTACAGTCGCTGTGACAAATGAGTTCTCTCCTAAAGTTCCCGTTACCTCAGCCATTGCCAATAAGCTGACTCTACAATCTCCCTGTTCTCTTTATTTACAAAGGTGCTATTTCTAGGGAACACCTACCGATCCTTTAAAACTGCTCAACTGGCCCTTCTCCAAAGAACCCTTGCCTGACTCCCAGCTCAGGTCTCTTAATGTTATACTTATTTCATAAAGTGGTATAGTGTCTCTTTCTTTATATGGCTATGACACCTTTGCATTATTCACTGTTGAGTGACTAAAACAGCATGGTAAGGTTTCCCATGCACCAAATTCCATGGCAGCAAATTCTACCCCTACTGTTATTGCCTGGTGCCTCCATGGCATTCAAGGGACTAACACGTATTAGATACTCAATAAAAAGTGACTGAATGAGTGTTTCGGCCGAGCTTGATCCAGGGATCAGTCAGTTTACTCTCACCCTCTCAAGAAGCAGAGAAGGTAAAAATTCAGTCACAAGAACATAAGGAATGTTGAGAGTTACCCCAGATGATGGAAGTTGGGGGATCAACATGGCTGTCTAAATAAGACCCGAACGAGGACACCACCAATAGACATGCTGACATGGACAGATGGAGGGAAGAACACAAGGAACCCGAGACAAAGAACTACAGGCAACTCAGAAATGCTGAGAGGGAGAAATAGTCTTCCCCAGGAGAGAGCCCCCACATTGGTGGTCAGCCCTGACATCATACGCATACAAGTAACTTTATATGGACAGAGCAGGTTGCATTTATACAGTTAGAAATATATTTACATATATATGTAATATCAATTAAAGATATAGAGGTTATGAACTTGAGAGAGAATGGGGTGGAGGTGCACACAAGAAAGGGTTGGAACAAGGAAAGGGAAGGGGGGAAAGGATTTACCTATATTTTAAGTTTAAAAAATTAAATGAATAAAAAGTTAGGAAAATTAGTCATACCACCCCAGACACTGAAGAGGCATGGCTTTCTGTTTTTCCCTGGGAGGCTTTGCTACATTTTTCCAAGGAGAACTAGTCAAACAAACCAAGAATTACAAATGTATAGTTCTATGTACCGAAGGGGAAGGAAGGAGAGGGACTATGTATTCAAGAAGTTTCATTCAGCCAAGGCTCCTGCAACCTGGGGGATGCAGGGAACCGTGTTGTGGGATGTCTTTCTCTACGCTGTGAATATGTGTTGCTCTGATTGGTTGATAAACAAAGCTGCATTGGCCTATGGCAAGACAGCTTAGAGGCAGGCAGGAAATTCAAGCAGAGATACAGAGATAAGAAAGGAGAGAGAGGAGAGATGCCAGCTGCCGTGCAGAAGGAGCAGCAAGATGCCAGCAGACTGGTAATGCCACGGCCACATGGCAACTTATGGATTAATAGAAATGGGTTAAGCTATAAGAGCTAGCTAGGAAGAAGCCTGTCATAGGCCATACAATTGGTAATTAATATTAAGCCTCTGAATGATTATTTTATAAGTGGCTGAGGGACCATGGGCCAGGTGGGACTGGAGAAACCTTCCAGCTACAGAACAGATTTCGTTATCTACAGTGTCCAGGATTGGTATCCTATGTCTACATACAGTCAACAGTCCTGGTATTTCCTGTGCACCAACTACATGAGACATTGGCTTTAAACAAGTAGTGTATACATGCTCAGAACTCAGAAAAGAGGTTGTCAGGTTGCTGTAGTGACAATCCTAACTGAGAAGTTAGTGTTGCCACATATTGCATGACTTCCAAAGAATTAAGCCAAAGCATAATGTTTTTATAAAGTTTTAAAAGTCCTCTCTTTAAAACAAACAAACAAAGCCAGGTTGCCATAGTGATTTGCTCTGCTTCTATTGTTTAATAGTAGTAAACTGACTTAGCACTGCCTCTACCTACCATGGTGCTATTAAACTCAAGTGTGGGTTAAAGTCAAGATGATGTGACTGGGGAACTCATAAGGGAAAGAAAAGAAACAGAAAGTGAAAGAAGAGAAAGAAAAGAAGACCAGAGCTTTGAGATATTATTAATTGAACAGCATCCATTCACACAAAAGGCTAGAAATTCTAAATCTTTAACTACATCAAGTTCTCACATCTGTCTTCAGTTCATGAGCATTTTTTTTTTTTTTTTGGTTTTTCAAGACAGGGTTTCTCCATGTAGTTTTGATTCCTGTCCTGGATCACGCTCTGTAGGCCAGGCTGGCCTCAAACTCATAGAGATCTGCCTGGCTCTGCCTCTCAAGTGCTGAGATTAAAGGTGTGCTGTACCGCCGCCTAGCTCATGAGCATTTTATACAGGTAAAACTAAACACAACAAATAAAAGTTTTTGTAACTCACCTCTCACAGTGGCAGTCAATCCTCAACTCCAAAATTCACACCAATGACCGTTAGCATTTTTTGTTGAGCAGACATTGTCATCAACCATTGTCAGAGATCCATGGAAAGAGTTCCACAAGCCCCACCCCCAGCAAGCTTCACCAGAGACTCGAAGTGACAGTAGCATTAACAAGAAGGCTAGAGCCACTGCCACACCAGACTGATTGACTTCTCAGCTTTCATTGGAAAGACCAAGAAACCCCTCCTTGAAAACTGAATTCAACACACAATGATGTCTGTTAACTTCTAGATTTTCCACTTAGAATTCTAGAAAAGACTGTTCTGAGGAAAAATAGCAGGCCAGAGATAGGGAAGATTAGATTGTTTAAAAAAATAAAACACAAACAAATCAAAACCATGAGAATGACCAAACATAAATATAAAGCAAAAAAAAATATAAAATAATTGCATCACAATAGCAGGTGAAGAGCAAACCTTGCAGTGCTACCCTAGAACATATTAGAAGTACAGATTCTGGGTCCCTCATGACCATTCCGGTCAGAGCCTCCATGGTGATGCCCTTCATGAAGGCCCTCTGTAGAAAACAGGGAAATCTGAAGCTGAGCTTCAGGCTGGAATCATCTACTGTGTTCTCAACCTACTTGTGCTGGGCTTTACACAGATCCAACCGATCTGTATCTCCGGGGGAGAGAGTGGAGTGGATATGAAGCACTCATGCTTTTTTAAAGGCTTATTATACACAAGACAGTAGTTACTGAAACCACTGAGTCGGGGTTTTAAAAATTATGACAATTAGTCTGATTATACTGAGAAGCCACTTAAAGGACTTATAAACAGATGAAGGTTTGTTAAATTCAGACAGCATTTTAGCTCAGTGACCGATGAAGAAGGGCAAGAATGGACCAAAAGAGCTAGTAAGCAGAAGCCTATAACATCCACGAAAGATATTACAGTGGTTCTAACAAGGCTACAGTCCTGGGGATACAATAAGATTCCAATCAGAATTTCTAGAGAAACATCCAATGTAATGTAGATTTACTAGAAGAGATGAGCTAAGAAAGAAGAATCTAGGAAAAGCTTCAGTTGTTGACTGAGTAAAAAGCGTCTCAATTTCTTTTCAGAGAAAGGCACACTGGAGTGGAAATCAAGTAGCAATCTTTGATCTTATTCAATTTGTGATTTGTTCCATTCCGTTAGACGTTTCAGTGGAGACGCAAAGAGGCAGCAACATATACACACAAGTCTGGGGTTCAGAAGAGTGGTCAAGGGCCAAACACACCCAAGAGCCATCACTGTGTAGACAGTACTCAGAGCCATAAAGTCAAGTGGAATCGTATAGATTGAAAGTAGAGACACAGATGAGGGCTGAGGAAAGCATAACGCGGGTATGTTAGCAGACTGCAGAGTTGATACACAAGGGTCTGAGAAAACAGATGGCCCTAGACTCCTACAGCACAGGATGACAGACAAGATCTCAGGAATAGTGGTGCTCAGGGCACAGTCCACCATCACTCAGTAGGAACAAAATGACTTTAGATAGTCATAATCGCTTCTTAGAAACTCCTGGCTGCTGTGGAATAATACTTTTGTACACTGCTTTAATAAAACACTGATTAGCCAGTAGCCAGGCAGGAAGTATAGGCAGGATAAGCAGACAAGGAGAATTCTGGGAAGGGGAAGGCTGAGTCAGGAGATGCCAGTCTAGCGAGCAGCATGTAATGGCACACAGGTAAAGCCACGGAACATGTGGCAACATATAGATTAGCAGAAATGGGCTGAGTTTAAATGTAAGAGCTAGTCAGTAGTTAGCCTGAGCTAATGGCCCAGCAGTTTTAATTAATATAGGCCTCTGTGTGTTTGCTTGGGTCTGAGTGGCTGTGGACCAAGTGAGACAAAGAAAAACCTTCTGCTACACCTGGCCACTGACGTCATGCAAAGAACCACCTCAGAGCCCCAGGAGGAAATGCTGACCTGAATCATAGGAGGAAACCAAGGCTCAAGGCCTGTTAAAAGACTTTGCTCAAATTCACCAAGTTTCTGTGTTTTACCAGAACCTGGCCATAGCCCAGGAAGATGGCACTCATGTGTAATTCCAAAGAATGTATAGCTTCCAGCCAAGGGGACTGAGGAGGAAGTTGTAGTTGTACATACTTAATCCAGTCTGAGGCTGACAGATGCTGAGTCTAGCTGGCTGGGATTATAACAGAATAGTGGGCAAGGGCCAAGACAGTATTACAGACAAAAAAAGTTGAAATTCCTACAAGAGAAAGCAGGTCAGCTGGTATAATGGCTATTCTTGGTTGTCAACTTGACTACATCTGGAATTAACTAAAACCCAAGCAGCTGGGTACACTCATAAGGGTGTTTTTTTGGGGTTTTTTTCCCTTAATTAAACCATGTGATGTGGGAAGACCCACTGTGGTGATATTGTGTTCCCCAATAAATTATGAACATAATAAACTTATTTGGGATCAGAGAACAGAACAGCCATTAGATATAGAGGCCAGAAAATAGTGGCACACATGCCTTTAATCCTAGCATTCCAGAGGCAGAGATCCATCTGGATCTCTGTGAGTTCAAAGCCACAATGGAATCAGCCAGGGATGGTGACACACGCCTTTAATCCCAGGAAATGACGGCAGGAGGCAGAAAGGTATATAAGGCATGGAAAACAGGAACTAGAGCCTGGCTAAGCTTTTAGGCTTTTGAGCAGCAGTTCAGCTGAGATCCATTTGGATGAGGACTCAGAAGCTTCCAGTCTGAGGAAACGAGATCAGCTGAGAAATTGGCAAGGTGAGGTGGCTGTGGCTTGTTCTGTTTCTCTGTTCTTTCAGCATTCACCCCAATACCTGGCTCTGGGTTTGTTTTTATTAATAAGACCCTTTAAGATTTGTGTTACAACCCAGTTATAATCTAATTTTTTTGAGGTGAGAAGATATACCTTCAATCCAGATCTTTTGAAGTGGGAAGATCCACATTTAACCTGGGCCATAACTTCTGCTGGCAGCCTACATTTAGGACATCAATGAAGGAAGATTGCTCTCTTTACTGTTCGCTCTCCCTCTCACTGGCAACACCATTCCTTCACTGGAATTAGAGTCTACTTCTTCAGGATTCCAGAGTACACAGAAGACAAGCTGAGACATCCAGCCTCATGGACTGAACAGATACAGTATTCCTGGATCTTCCACTGGTAGACAGCCATTGCCCTAGCAGGACCACAACCTGTAAGCCATTCTAATAAGACCTGTACACATATATATGGTCCTCTAGAGAACCCTGACTAAACCGGCCAGGGAAAACTAGTGTCCAACACTCAGGCTTATACAGGAGGAGCAGTCAAGTATCAGAGTCTGGTACTCACTAACAAAAGATTAGCAATGGAAGTTTCAGGATGCTCTGTAGACTTAGTAGATCTGACACTCTGGGGCAGTGCCCATAAATCTGTCCTCCTAAGTCCTCAAAGAGGTCTTAATGCCCTTTAAAACAAGGACTGTCATTGGTCTGGCTGTACATTCAGCAAATGCAACATGTGAGAAGCTCTCCCTGAGAGAATAATGCCTCCATACAGTGGCATGACATCTCTATCCTGAGATGACTGCTGTGTCCCTAACAGCCCATCCAAGGGACAGTTCCTTCTACTTAACTTTATAATAAATATTCTTTTGTGCTTTAAAATAGTTACATTTCCTCCTCTCATTCAGAGTCAAGCTAAAACACTTTCCAAAACTATAATAGCAGTCAGGTTTCTTGGAGCCTTTAAGAACACAGAACTTTTCATGTTTGGTGGATTAAAAACCACTATCAAAACAATGGACAATGTGTTGCTAGAAAGTAAGCATATCTCAGAGTCTGGAAATATAAACACTCATTCATACAGTTTCCACTCCAGACCATGAGTAAACAGCTAACACTTGTCATTACTCATTAGCAAGGGTCAGTGCGATGCTTGGACCTCTCCTTCGGCCAGGAATGTGCTATCCATAAGGATAAAGGAACACAAAACCTAACTCCAGAGTCACGGAGCACTGCTCCTAGAAGGAACCTCAGAAAGCTAATGGTTACATTTCCAAACTTTAGTTTCCTGAAGCCACAGAGATCCATCCATAATGGAAACTCAGAATGTCTGTGAATGTGCCATCAGACACACCAAAACGGGGGAGGTCCATGAATGCATTAGCTGATTGACAAGAAGGGTGGGTATCAGCGAGTAGACACAGTATGTAATCTGTACCCATTAGGTCGCTGACCAGCAATTTTATATTTTTGATGATTAAAAGGTAGGGAAATTGGGGGTCAATGAGATGGCTCAGCAGGTTAGCTGCTTGCTCTGTAATCTTGAGTTTGATCTCTGGAGCTTCTATAAAGGTGGAAGGAGAAAACTAATCCCACCAAGTTCTCCTCCATATACACACGATGGTGATGCATACTCACACAATGATGACAATATTAATAAATAAAAATAATAATGTAAGGAAAACAATTCACCACATAATTTGTCAGGTTTATAAAATGTTTCAAAACATTAAGATTAAGAAGGTGAACAAAAATCACATTGATCTAATTGACACCCCAGTTTTAAGTACATAAAAGAATAGTAGCATGGCAGGATGGAAATTCTGCCAGTTTCAAAGCATTCTCATAGATTAACATCTGTCTATTTTTTTCTAAGCATGGATTATAAACAGAGATCCTTCTCTGATAACCTTAGTATCAGCTGTTAGGAGCTAGGAATAAAATGGCTCAAACTCTTTGCCCATCCTTATATTCTGAGTCTAGATGTGGTCCCACAGTTGAAGCCAAAGCCAGCAACGAGGCGCAGCTGACCAAATAGAGATCTCATGGTGACTTAACTTTATCTGGGTGCACATCGCTACGCTAGGTCTGCACTCTTGCCCTGGCAGCCAGTGAATGCCCTCCTCAGAGCCAGGTATGCAACTTGAAGGACTGTACAAAGCCAGTCAGAAGAGCTAGAAACACTGGCACACTCTCAGTAAGATCAAATGTCCTGATTTTCCAAAAGAAGTATTATCCTAAAAGTCCAATCCCCATGTTGAAAGCGCTGTTTTTCACAGGCAGTGCTAAGTAAAAGTTTCCCACTGTACTTGCTTTGCTAAAGTTTGCAAATTCTCTCATTAAGTCTTGCTCATATTCTCTCGGGAGTCACATGCTCTGGATCCTAACTGAAGATGGGGCTTGCTACGGGGTCCAGCAGCACCCGAGCGAGCAGCCACAGAATCCTTTTGTCTCACACACATCTTCTACCTTAAGGAAATCACCATATGGAGAAGCAAGTCTTCCAGAAACTGCCTACATTTTGATTGGCTCCCTACAAAAGGAAAGCTCCCTACATCCCCCAAAGTCTACCTTGATAATGTCATTCAAGTTCAAAGTTGAATTCCTCAATAGTTGGAGCTACATAGCCCCATGCTCCTACACCGTATCCACAGAGGGGTCAAGAATTCACACTCTTTGATCTTCCCTAGGGAATATCACACCAATTGGTTGCACAGTGCTAAATGGTCAGTCCTGTAAACATACATATAAAAAATAGTATACAGACTGAACAGGTCGTATTTAGGAATATATATATATATATATATATACTTTACATATATGCATGCAATAATAATTAGTGATTTAAAAAAAGGTCATGAATTTGAAGGAGAGAGCAAGAATGGCCTATGAGAGGGCTTGGAGGGAGGAAAAGGAAAGGGAAAGTGTTGTAATTAAATTATAATCTCAAAATAACAAAAATAAATTAACTATAAAAAAAAGTTGATATTTGAAAACCAAGAGTCTCGTCATTATTTCCGTAATCATAAAACAAATGAGAAAAGAAAAATAAAAAAGAATGCACACTCCTTGTCAGGTTTTTGCCTGGTTTTATTTGTCATAGAAGACTCCAGATGAGATAAAAATAAAGATAGGGTAGAATGTTAACCACCATCACCAAAGAAATGAGATACAAAATGAATAAACTAAGGAAGATCATCAGAATACATGAACCTCAGGAGCTGGTCAATCCCTAGTGCACACCTATAACCTCAGTGCTGAGGGGATGACGAGAGGAGGAGCCCTGGTAATAATAATCCCTGCGAATCTAGGTTCAGTGGGAGGCTGTTTCAAAAAGTCAGGTAGAGAATGATTGAGGAAAGACACTCCACATTGAACTCTGTCCTCCACTGCGTATGCATACACAGAGAGACAGAGACAGAGACAGACTGAGAGATGGAGGGAGGGAGTAACATCAAATGCCATAGAAATCTTCCTATCTCAAAAACATCTCATGCTATGATTCATAACTTGAAATACATGCTTACAATGAACCTTGGAGGAGTAGTAACATGTCGACCTCTACTTCATTGACATCTCTGAAACTAGGGTGTGGGCTACATCACATCACTGAAGGAAACTTGTCTGCACCAGGGGCTGCTTTGCTGCTCTGTGATACACTGTCACATTTACCTCCCCTCTGCTAACTAAAGAACCTCATCAGTGGGACAAGATGTTTCCAAATGGAACATAAATTAGAATGTCCTATGTAGCAAGGGTGATGAACAAGTAAGACGTGAAGTGTGGTTTTGCCATGCTTCCAGGTCTCCAGGCAGACAGAGATCGGTGTGTCCCTCAGAGGAATTGTTAACAAAGGCCTGCTTGCATCATGTGGAAAAGTAACCTGAAGTTTACAAGGATTTTTCCCTAACATCTTTACTTCAGAGCAGTCTGTGTTTTCTACAGATGAGTTCACAGCCTGAGTTGGGTGATTGCACTATCTTTCCTTTTTCAACCTTACTCATTAATATTCTTAATAATGAAATATTAAAATAATCCTAAGCAGAAAAAAAGAAAGGCTCTTGAGCAACAGTCTTAGGTTTTCAGGGCTGCACTGATGTTCTTTCCAAAGCCTTGATTGGATGAGCATCCCTTCCCACCTCACTGAGGGAAAGTGACACAGAGAGGCTTGTTGGGGGTACTGAGGACAGTAAGTGATGGAAACAGAGTCCAGGTTTGTCTGGTTCTAATACAAAATTGTGACCACTCCCAACAGAATTCATTGCCTTCAATCATTTTGTAAAAGGTTTGAGAGTTATCAATGCTATTTTTTTTTTTCAAACTAAACTCATGTTAAACGTTGCAACTTTGCAGAGTTTAGCTACTTTTCATTCTTGCTGGTATTTCTTGATTCTGACTACAAAACTTTACATTATCATGTTCTAAGCATTTTTTTTTAAAACTAAGATATAACAAGTGGATTCTGGGATGATGGAGTAGGAACCAGCAATCCTCCCCAAACCCAGGTCCTAAGTACACAGAAATCAGTAGGACTGCACACAGCACACAGTAGGATGACAGGACTCTGGACTCTGTTGAAGGTGAGCAATAGAGAAAGCAGGAGATACATCCAGGAGATGCATCTTCTTCCAGGAGATAGCAGGAGTACATTGAGCTCATAAGAGAAAAGCAACTGACATCACATGTCAGCCCTGAATTGGGCAGGAACAGACATGTTCTTGCACACAGCTTACCCACACCATGTGAGCCACAAAGGACCTATCTCCTTTGCAAATGCTTGGAACCTGTTCTGATCACAGAGGGACAGGAGGCATGCCAGCCACTATTCCCAGATCTACTCCCATTGTCCCAGCACCCTTTCCATCTGGCTAAAGTGACTTCCAAAACCCAGCACATCTTTTTCACATTCTTTTTCTTGTATCTTTGTGGAGAGCCTGACACTGACTGTCTCAAAGCAATGACATATGTGGAGAAATTTAGAAAGTCACTGTGTATACCTGGGGAATAAGGAGGCTGAGAAACAAAGGGGTGAAAATGAGCAAACTTGGCAATGATGGAGAAGGAATGGATCTGACTCCTAGAACTGCTGTATTATTAGACTGAAATGTCCAACATAAAAGAAAAAACTCACATGGAATACTAAGAAACAGAAAGTATGGGTTATTCCAAGGAATATAAGCAAAGCCAAGAGACGTTATATCCAAAAGCATTGATGGGAGGATTCGGGAGGTGAGAAGAGTCGGCATAGCTGGGCCTCAGTATGCTTATCTGCATTATTTCTTGTAGAAGCTTTCAAGATCAAAAGGCAGTGGACAGAGAGTCAAAACGTTAGAAGATAAATAATGTTTGAATAAGTGACTGGGGGAGCAGCAGTCTTTCAGTGGTGAAATCACTGATAAGGTGGCCCTACTCCCCTGAACAAATGCTTACCCATGCTCCTGTACACAACCATAGTCAAAGTTATTGGGTCACATACAAAAAAAAAAAAAGAAAAAAGAAAAGAAAAGAAAGAAAGATATGAAAGTACAAAAGGAGGGACTACTTGGAAAAAGAAGGGAGATTATTAAGAGTCAGGGGTGCACAAGAAAGAGTTATGGGGAGAGGAATAGTATTGAAATACACTATGTACATGTATGAAAATGCCATAATAAAACCTATTATGTATAATTATATGCTGATAAAAAAACATTATAAAGAAAAATATCAACCAAGAACTCTGTCCAGAAAAATTGACTTTCAAAATTGAGGAAGAAGTTAAGATATTCTGAGATGAACAAAAGCCAAGAGAATGTGTTATCATTAGATTCCATCTGCAAAAAATATCAACAGTGACACAGGTTGAAATAAAATAATAAGCATCCAGCTGAAATACAAAAAAAAAAAACAAGATCTCAAAGGTAAATTCAAAAAAGAAACATTATAAAGCTAGTATTATTTTGATAATGGTATATGATCCTACTTTGGCATACAACATGATTTAAGAGACAAATACATACAAGTGTATGGGTAGCCACATCATTCACAGATAGGGGTGGGTGGGAGGGTGTGTGTGTGTGTGTGTGTGTGTGTGTGTGTGTGTGAGAGAGAGAGAGAGAGAGAGAGAGAGAGAGAGAGAGAGAGAGAGAGAAGATATGCCACTGGGCTGACAGTGCTTTCCCAAGAGCCATATACTAACAAAATCTCAGTAACAGGCATGAGAAACCTCCATTTGAATTGTTAGTCGGGGTAGTCCAAGTGACTCTCAAAACAATATAGGCTATTGCTGTTGCCCTTGGCAACCTCTTGGAGGTTGAAGGTAAGACCTTATTGATGAAGACACCACATACTCCAAACACAGTTTGAAGAAAAAGCATAGCTGGATCTAACCTGAACGTCTTCTTACAGTCTGTTTTTCAGAGTATCAGGAAGTGCTATGTAAGCTGTCAAGGGCGAGAAGCAATCAATAGTCCTATCTAATTCTGATGCCAATGAGCTGTAATAATGACCACCATGGCAAGTTATCTGTAAAGGTGCAATACTGTCACTCATATCTTGGCAGTAACCAACAGTTGTCTAACTGTACTTAAGGCCCACTCAATAAGAGCAAAACCATGCCTGGTACTGAATCCTAGCCATTTATTTAACCAGGGCTACTGAGGTCACAGATCTTAGAAGAGAACCTACTATTGTCACTGTACTAATGATATGATTCTTCACTGCATTCTCAAACCTGTCTGTATAACCACAGATAAGTGCAGTTCTCATCCCGCATCAAAGGATCTTCTCTTTACAGTCAAAGGTGATCATTACAGAAAACTACTACAACAAATCATAAAACAGAGATCGACGGATCGTGTAGAGCCCAGCACCCTGTGATCCATCTACACCACAGCTCCTGCACTGATGGCTAGGAGAATTTAGAGAAGGAAGGGTTGGGGGCACCAAGACTGTAAGAGCCAAAGGACCTCAAGTCTGATGTGAGAGTCTGTCTTCTAGAAATATCAGGAAAGCTTGACCTGTGATATGTTAACAATATGGGTGACTAAACAAGACCCGAACATTGATAATATCAATAGACATGTTAACACAGAACAGGGGAAACCTCATTGGGTCCTTGCTGTGGGATGGTCTGTATGTCAAATTGCTCTGATTGGTCAATAAATAAAACACTGATTGGCCAGTGACCAGGCAGGAAGTAGGCAGGACAAGGAGGAGAGAAATCTGGGAAGTGGAAGGCTGAGTCAGAGAGTCACTGCCAGCCGCCACCATGACAAGCAGCATGTGAAGACGCCAGTAAGCCATGAGCCACGTGGCAAGGTATAGATTTATAGAAATGAATTAATTTAAGATATAAGGACAGTTAGCAAGAAGCCTGCCACGGCCATACAGTTTGTAAGCAATACAAGTCTCTGTGTTTACTTGGTTGGGTCTGAGCAGCTGCAGGACTGACAGGGGAGAGAGATTTGTCCTGACTGTGGGCCAGGCAGAAAAACTCTAGCTACACGTCCTGCTTCTAGACAAAGAACTATAGGCAGCTAATGACTGCTGAGGGAGAGGGGGAATTAGCCTCTCCCAGGGATGAGATTCTGGTTCGTCAAAACAAAGTGGTCAGCCCTGAAATCATATATACACAAACCACGTTAAACAGACTCAGCAGGCTTATTTATATATTTATGCATTTAAATATAGGGGTAGAAATAATAGTTGGTGAGGGAGAGACCATAAATTTGAAAAGGGATTGAGGGAACACAGGGAGGAGTCTCAGGGAGGGGACATGGGTGGTATTGGTGGGAAGAGGGAGAAAGTTATATTTTAATTTCTTAAAAAATGTAATAAAACAATCTTAAAACAGATTAGGGAGTTTAAATTTTTTAGTTTAAATTTCTAGACATGAAATTCATAAAGATAAAATTTTATGACATCCACAACTGAAAGAAGGGACAGAGCTACAAGAAGAACAGTTTTCATATTTTATCACTGTTAAAGTAAATTCAAAACAATAAGCATACATGTCTGACAAATAGTTGTCATTTTTAACAAAAAAATCTAAGTGAAGTTAAAAGTTAAACTAGAAAAAAATTAAGTTCGAAACAAGGAGTTATAACTTTAATATGTTCAATGTAATTCCAACAGTAGCCACAGAGAATTCAGCTAAAGGATATATACAAAAGATGACAATAGAAGAATTGAAATATTTTGCTGCAAAAAATCACCTAAACATGAAGGAAAATAACAATATAGGAAATGAGAGACACTATCAACCACTTGAAAATAGACATCAAAATTAAGACCTTTCCTTATCAGTAATCAATTTAAATGTAAATGGGCAGAGATAGACAGAATGGATTTTCAAAATGAAAATAGGGACTGGAGAAATGGCTCAGTGGTTAAAGTCCTGGCCGCTCTTTCAGAGGACCCAGGTTCTATTCCCACTCCCAGCATGGTGGGTCACAACCATCTGTGACTCCAGTCTCAGGGGAGCCAACGTCCTGTCCTCCTTTGACAATGTGTGCACAATGTTGCACAGAGCACACACTCAGGCAAAACACACATACACATAAAATGGGTTATTTTTAAAGAGAATAAATAACGAAGGCTGCCTGCGGGGTGTAGGCTATCCACTGGAACATGAGTAGGACGTCAGGGGGGAATCAAGTCCAAGAACCCCCAGCCCTCTAATCCGTAACTGAACATGGACAGGCCCCGCGATGTATAGGTACGGAGCAAGTAGACGCAGATGTTATGAACTGATGGCTAAACTCAGCTGGTCACAAAGCAAAAAGACAATAAAGGAGGGACACGTTGGGAGAGAGAGGCGATGGGGGTGGGTCAACAGAAGGAGAGCGGTGAAGATGGAAAGAAAGAACTACACAAAGGAAAGAAATCGTCAAAGGAGAAATTCATTGTTTAAACAAGAAGAACCATGTCAGTGGTACACTGCTTTTGCAGCAAAACTAGGAGTTCCTGGAATGACTATGCCAGAATACCATAGACCAGGCTGTTTAAGCAGCAGAAATATATGACCTCAGCTCTGGAGGCTCCAAGTTCCCCTCACGGAGCTGATAGTGTTGGTTCTCCGGGGGCCTTTCTCCTTGGCTTGTAGACACCTTCTCATCTCCATATCCTCCCATGGTCTTCCCTCTTTGCTTGTCTTTGTCTTAATCGCTTCCTCTTTTCAGAACAGTGGATTAAGGCCCACTCTCATGACCACAGTTTTTCTTAATCACCTAATATGTCCTTTCTCCAAACACAGTCACATTCTGTGGTATTGTGAGTGTAGGTTTCAGGATAAGAAACTTGGATGGATATAGAGTTCACCAGACAACAATGTGTGTGGGTGTGGGTCCTTACTACATCATAGGGAATTTCTATCCAATTTAAAGAGTTTAGGAAATACCCTTGTAAGCCCTTCACAGTCTATTATGACTCAAATGAACACCACACACAGAGTTCTTTGTTTCTTGGGGCCTTCTCCACACACACACCACAAAGGATTCCTCACCTGTGCATGGCGAGTTCTCACTTGCTAAAGGTTAGGCATTCAGACTGCCCTCTTGGCTTACTCAGACCTGAGACTCTGGGTCTCATCTGTGGATTCCAGTATTCTCCAGGTAAGACCCAGTAGGAGAACCCATTGGCCCCTTTAGAGAAGGATAGAAAATAGGATGGGAGAAGGCCTCAGATAGACCATTCCCTTCATCACATAACCCCTTTTAAAAGTTGTGTGTGCTGACATTTGTTGCACATAACAACAGTCACCTGAAAAATCTTGGACAAGATAGAATGAAAGAAAACATATATAATAAATTAAAACAATAAGCATAATTCAACAATACAGTGTTTATAAGAAAATCACTTTAGATCCAGTGACGTAAGTTAATTAAAAGGAAAGCCCATCCCATGCATAACATTAAGCAAAACAGACTTCACAAAACAAGTTACAAAAAACAAAGGAAGATATATACCAATAAAAACATATTTAAAATCATAAATCTTTATGTATGGAGTAACAGGCCATAAAAATATGTGAAGAAAATGGAAGCACTGAAGGAAAGCAAAGAGCTTCACAATCATAGTTGAAGACATCAATATCTCATACTCAGTAATGCGTGCAACAGCCAGCCAGAGGATGAGTTAGTAAATTAAAACAACATGTAGCTATAGTTGATCCTTGAACAAGGGATGAGGGATGTTATCCCCTGAATAACTGAAAAATCTCATGGGGCTGGAGATGTAGCTCAGCAACTGAATACCTACCTAGAATGTACAAGGCACTAGGTTCAATGTCCTGACATACCAAGAGAAGGGCAGGGGGGAGGGGAGGAGGGGAAGGAGGAGGAGGAGGAGAGGGGAATTTTCATATAAAATCAATTCCACAAAAATTTAACCATTGGTAGCTTTCAAATGGCTGGAAATCTTACCAGTAACAGTCAATTACCACATATTTTATATTAAGTATATTAAATATAGTGAAAAAATACACAAGTACCTGGAGGGTTAGTTTTTTCTGAACTACTAGAATGGGACCCAGGCTACACACAACGTTTCATGAAGCTAAATTCCCCTTTAAATTTTTTATTTTGAGGCAGGGTCTCACAAGATATGCTTTGTTATGTTACTTGCAAATTATGAAAGACACACACTGCTTAAGGGTAAATAATTAGCAACCCATCAATTTTTAGGAATTGAACTGGTAACATTCTAGCTCACTGCAAGGACAACAGGAAATAGTTGCAAAGTTCTTCTGGCAGAATATAATATGCACTGCAGTTAATTTTATGCAATTATAATTTAATGATGCATCTTTAAATTTGGTAACATTTCTCTTGACTGCAAATGATGCCATGTATGACTGACTACTGCCCCCATTATGTAATATATGTTTATAAATATACATGTATACATAACTGTGTAGAAATACCTATCCCATATATGAACATACACATACATACCTATATAGACTAGATACTACTACAACAACATAAAGTATGAATAAATATCAACTCTCTTATTAATAGAGGTATTATTTGGTTTGACATTGATTAGATAAAATTATATTACCTTCATCTACATTTTACTTTAATTTCTATGTAAAAGTATATTATAAGCAGAAATCACTAAAAGACATTAGACATGCCTTTTAAAGATGTAATGGATAAATCTGATCAGAATGTAAACACATGAGAAGGTGTGGGAAACATACCAGATGAAAGAAATCAGACTCATATAAATCTTCCTAAAGAATAGAATTTAACCCCTCAAACTGCAAAGTTGAGGAGCCTGAGATTATGGGAATCAGTTTTGGATCTCCAAAAGCAAATTCCATACTTCTCACCTAAAATTCCAGAAACTCTTGAAAAAGAGCTATTTGTACAAACCTGCCTAAATACCAGCAGCCAAGTCCACAGGCCTCCCGAGGACATGTTCTATGAGGAAAAATAAGGTCCATCAGTCCTTGCCCTGTCATCATCCTGAACATCCAGGTAACCCTGACAGCATCAGCCATGCGTCTGAGCACTGTCTGTGAGACGGCCTTCTTCTCTCTTTCTTCCCTCCGTATTCCATCAACGTTCGACATTCAGGTAGCTCTGGGCCTACTCTACGTTGACTCTCCTGTTATTTTTGTTGCATGGGCTACAACCTTCATGAAATCAATTTTCTCAAGCTCTCCCCAGTCATACAGCCATACAATGCTCCTCCCTTCCCCAGGGGCTTGCAGTTCTTCCCACCCCTTCCCTTCCTTCACCCATGATTATGTTAACGTACATGCTCATCTTCTCAAATCTCCAGCATCGGAAGTATAGCTTTTTCCATCAAGGCTACTATCCAAGGCAGAAATCATCCTTCCATCATCTAAGCTCTCACATTTCTCCACTTTAATCTTGCGGCATCCTTGATATATCAGCCTTATTCTTTGATTATGTTTTTGCATAATCTCACTGAAGACAAAGGCTAAGCCTGCCCTACTTCAATATTCACCCAGCCATCCAATGCACAGAGCCTGACATATATGAGTGTTTCACTGCTGTCCTAACTCGGATCAGTGTTTCTCCAATCAGATTAATTAAAACAACAATCACCAAGCTTAAGGGACTCTTGAGGGTAGGCTTAGCTTATAGAAGCTGTGGTCTCAAAGTACAGTCCCCCACAAGACCTCGCGTCACCTCAACGACTTTCTCCTTCTTGTTTCAAGTATAATTTGTCCAGAAGTAATGTAAGAGGCTCTCACCACTGCTTTCACAGTCACTGACGTATTTCTTCAGTACCATCAAGAACCTATGTCAGTTATTAAGCGACATGAGATATAATAATGATTAAAGACTGGGCTAACCCATCACTCTTTATTCTAAATAAGTACAATCTGGCTGCCTAGCTGCATGAAAAGGGAGGCAAGCTGGATGATGCAGGCAAAAGCTCAAACCTGGCATGGGTCACACAAAACTAGATAATATTATGGGGCAAGGAGGGACCAAGCACACTAATGTAAGACGCAAGCTCACAACAGCCATGGTCTCATACACTGTTGTGAGCAACAAAAGTAAATGGTGGACTTTTAACAACCCCACGCCACTTCCTCTTTTCTCTCCTTCTATATACTGAGAGCTACAGCGTCTTTCATCCTGGAACAGTCTCCTGCCGACCTGGAAACACTGTTTCAGTACAGTCTGCTGCCGACCTGGAAACACTGTTTCAGTACAGTCTCCTGCCGACCTGG
>CABHPQ010151329.1:19859-44308 GCA_902168405.1 Peromyscus aztecus
CTGCCGACCTGGAAACACTGTTTCAGTACAGTCTCCTGCCGACCTGGAAACACTGTTTCAGTACAGTCTCCTGCCGACCTGGAAACACTGTTTCAGTCTTCTTTTCCTCCATGTCTACAGCCTCTAAAATCAGTATGAAAACCAGAAAGGCGTGCTCCTCCCCTCTGCCCATCAGTCATACACACTCCTTCTGTGGGAACCTCTGTGAAAGAAAATAGTAAGAGGACACTGGCTGGCCCGGAGAGAACAGCTTCAGCTCCCAGAAGCAGATGTCCACCATCAGCAACTTAAAGGTCAGTTCCCAACAACCCGCTTCTCCAAGTACCCTGCAAGTGGCTACAGGACTGTGCCTATTTTTAGTGCCAAACATTTCACTTACCAGACTGAGCTGAATCTACAGTCACCAAATGTTCTCAATCACATGCACGCTGCCTGATTCTTTCGAAAACAGACTTGGTTAAAAAGTGCCTCTGCAACCAGACGTACCGGGGCAAACACAGCCACAGCATGTTTTCAAAGGGACCAAGTCCCAAAGCAGAAGCCCCGAGGATGTTTTTGTTAGAAACTGGCAACTGCCCACACAGTTCATTTGGTCTTGCCCTAAGATCCAACAAGGATAAAATGCCTATGATATTCACCAGATGTGACTATCTAATATTTTAGAAAAAGACATCCATCCATCCATCGTTATTAAATCGTGAACCTTAACTTCCAAGAGCCCCTGATGCTATGAAGGCTCTCCTGCTCTAACCCTCAGAGATGCAAAGGTTCAAGGACAAGAAGGAAGAAGAGAAAGGACACCTCCCATCTTTTTTTAGCCAGACTTTTCCTGAGTCTGTCCCTTTTACAAACTGTTTTTTACTAGATAAACCCTGGTACTTTCATGAGGAGTTAGAAGTAATTTGTTTTAATGTGGAAAACCTTAGCACTTGATAATCTCACCTGATCGTAAAAGCAGCCCAGAAGGAAATCACTGACCTCCAGTAACCCAGAGAAGCAATTAACTTACCCATTTCCTCCACCCCACCAGTTCCCTCTGCTGACAAACCGGGAGAATTCACAAGGCAATGGTGTATTAGTAAGCCTAGAAAAACTTCATGTCTTTCTATTGTAAAACTCATGACATAAGATTATATCAAACATTCCTGCATTTTGGTAGACTTACAAACATCAGTGTGAGCTGTCACTACTCACATGAGTGATCTAGTGGTGTGACAGAGCACATGGAAGAACTCTGTGGGGAAAATAAATTTTCACCTACGGCTTCCGGCAACAATGTCTTCCTACCCCAGTGTAAAACACCGGCCGCCATCGTGACTTCTCCCCCTGAACTCACTTCAGAGAGAAAAGCAAGAAGGTGACGCAGGCCAAAACCTCCTGCCAAAGGCCATCAAAGGCTGGGTATGCTCCAGGCATGGCAGGGATGGAGGTCACGGTCATCTTAGGGATAGCTGGAAAAAATCCTACTGACAGAATTGTAGCCAGAGTTGGTCAGATAATGTGGCAAGAAGGGTTGTCCACAGAAGCAGAAGTTTGTTCTGGATATCTACAGAGAATAGGGACAGTTCTGGGACTGGGTAGCTCAGTGTTTCTAACCTAGAAATAGGATGGCCTAGCAAGAAGGACACTATAATTTGTCAAGAATTACTAGTCATCTTTGTCCTCCAAATGGGATTAAGCTCCTGTGGTAACAACTCAGAAGGTCTTAAGATTCACAATGCTGTGTACATAAGCTATAACAGTTGCAGGGCAGAGGGGACCTGCCCCACCCACCAAGCTGCCTGTGAGCTGGGGTTCCTTTCCACCTCTGCCTTGTACCTGAAGACACCCTGAATGCCAACACCTGCACACTCCCATGTGCACACACATAGGAAAGGAAGTGAGTCTTACCAGACCATCACAGTTGCTAATGGCAACAGAGGTTCCTGGAATGTCCATGATGTCACCAACATAAGCACAGCTAGTCTGCAAAGGCTCTGATCTCCAGATTCTTTCCGAAGCACTTCCGTGTTGACGGCTGTTTCCGGGGTCAGTTATATTCCCAGGCACTGGAGATGTCTCATGCCATTCCACAACAGCCCCAGGAGCTAGGAAGTGAGTGTTGGGCTTTAGTCGAAGATGAAAATCTCTTCCAAACGCAGTGACATTGAAGAACAATTGCTCTGAGTTAGACGACACATCCCTGGGTGACCTCTTCTTGTGATTTGCAGAGAGAATATGGGAAAGATAGTGTCCCTTTAGATTTGTGCTAACTGGTGTCACCAGTTCATACTCTCTGTATCTCTTTATTGGTAAATCTGTGGGTAAAAAAAGAGAATTATAAGACATCAGACAGCAGGAGAACACAACACAAAGAACCACCTCAAAAAGCTTAACCACACTTTGCAATAAAATTATCCCTGAGCCAGGTCAAATTTAATATATTTTAAGAACGAAAATCATTTCTCAAATGCACTTAGGTAATTCACTTAATTATTTTATTTTAAAAAGTGTATTCAATCATGAACATTTATACCTTGTTGCTATATTTAAGACCATGAATTATGTTTCTATAAACTATATCTGGCTCATTTAAAATTAGGACATACTCCTAAATAACTCAGGATTCCCATAAGAATTTTGAACAAAGTTGTTATCATATAAAATTTCTTGATTTTATTTTTTTTGTCCTTGTAGAATCTCAAAATTTATACTGCATTCAGTATCTTCCAAATGCTGATTCTACCCCAAATTTAGGATTTATACTCTAACTTATAACACTATAGTTTGTTATTTTTTTTTTTTTAGCCTAACATCCCTGACAATCACATACCACTGATAAGGAAACTGAGATTCAGGAAGAGCCTGAGTCCAAAACCAGTCAATTGTGAAGCATGGATATAAATCCAAATTATACTCCAAAACCTATACATTTTTTTCCTCTGTTGTACTGTGGTACTATGCCACAATACTTAATCCTGATTAAAAAAAAAAACTAAGAAGAAACCACAATCTATAAATTGACATGCAGAAACAGGAGAGTATGGCATCCTCCATCCTCATTTTATACTATAGTCCTTCCAAGCAACAGGTGTCCATTGGCATATGTATTTAGAATCCACCTTATAACACAAGTAGTCATTTACATATTAAACTAAATCTCCCAGTCAGGCCTGTTTGCCATAGGTTAGTTGACTGTATGGACTTGGGAACGATAAAAGAATAGTAGATGTTAGAAAACAGTAGATATTGCCCAAGGGCATGGAAAAAGCTAGCACAGGAAGGAAAATACATGAGCATGAATTTCAGGATTCCCACTTTCAGAATTCTCACCCCAAACCAGTCCTGTAATGTTTTCGTGTGACCTGACAAAGTTAATTGACTCACAAATAATGACTGTCTATAGAAATTGAATCTTTGTTATCCATATAAAGTATTTAGAGCATTAAGATCCACAATGAACCAATGATGTATATACTTAGTGTCTTTGTAGAATCACCGTGTCCTCAAAGGTAAGGCCCCAGAAGACAGATGAGGTATGTTGTAACTTGAAAATTTTTGGTGTATATGTCAATGTTATGCTACCTACACTGACCAATGCTTTATATTAAAATACCACTCTTGGTTACGAGTATAAAGCAAGTAACACATCTGCGAGTATTATTAGACAGAGGAAGAGGGAAAATTCTGCATATCAGAGGGAGGGTTGGGTCTGACCCCCAGAGCTCAGCCACACATCCCTAAAGCACCTAAGTGAGTGAGGGCATGATGCTGATCTCCCTTACAACCAAACCCATAGGGAATGTTTCCATCAGGCCTGGTTTAGAACAGGACTGGAAATTTAGGGGATGAACATAAGATTTACAGGGTCGAGTGATAAGGGGGAAATGTCCACAGGCACATCAAGCCCTTGAATGTGGCCTAAGAAGGTCCAACCAAGTAAGTTCCCGAAGGACAATGGACCACCTTTCATTTACTTGATACTCTCAATATCAACATATAATAACTTAATATAAGATTTTTCTATATATCAGACTCTACAGCTAGGTAGGTTTGTTCGGTCTGTATCTGTTTTTCGTAACCAGACGTTTGCTTTGTCTATGCTGCTAGTCATACTGACTTCTAGTTCTTCTCAGGACCCATGAGCATCTCCCACAGCAGTAATCTGTTAGAACTCTTTCTCCATCAGTTTGTTGCTTCAAGGGAAGAAGAGAGCAATGCTTAAATTTAATGTATGGATTTCCCATCTCCTCTGACTGGAATTCACACAAGAAAGTCTAGACAACATACCAATGCCTGGATTAAAAGACCCGAGAATACAAATGCAGGAAGCCCTTCCACACCCCAGAGGATACTGAGAGCATCACACAAGACAGCAAGCCATATGTCCTAGACCTCTGAGACAGTTCCAGTTCAGACAACGTGTTCTGAATTTTTACTTAAAAAAAAGATGCCACATAAAACCTCTTTCCCTGATCCAAAAAAATAAATCATTTTTCAAATGTACACATGAGAATCACTTCTTAATGAAACCCTGAATTCCCATTTTCCTGTTGGGAATTAAGGAACTAGGGAAGAGATGAACTCAGCAACCCCTAAAACCATGGAGATGACTAAGGAACTCCCAATTATCTGCTATTTGTTGGCAAAATACTATGCTCTATGATTGTGCTTCGGAATACATTTCTAACACAGCAATCATCGTAGGTCAGTATTATTATCCCTATTCTATAAATGAGAAAGTGGAACTAAGCCTAACACAGCAAGTGAGATACCTAAGGAAAGTCTCAGTTCTGAAAGCTTCGGCTCTGAAAAAATACCACATTTGCATCCACTTCAGCTCAGGTGGAACTCAATTTCTTACTCAAGATCTGACCTATGAAGGAAAGCTAGCATATAGCACAGCTACAGTATCTTCTGTGAATGGCTTTACATTCTAGTTCAGGTAGGAGAGATGAGGAAAGTGGATAGAAACTCAAAACTACCCAAAGCATTTTAATCTTATATTACCATTACATAAGAAAACCAAATGATGTCCAGTATTCACTCACTGAATTTTAAAAAGCACACATTGGACAGGTCCAACTTCTACAGAGCAGCTCTGTGTATGGATAGGAAGGAACAGCAACACGCAAGACACCACCAAGCTGAATCAACTATCTCCTTGATCAAGGTCTTTATATTCCCGTGAGTTGTTTCCCCAGTTATTAACTGGATATTAACAGTCATTACATCATCATGTATTTGTCAAGAAGTTCCTATGATGTCAACCAGAGACTCAGTGAATACTGTCACTAAAAATGTAAAAAAAAAATTACTTACTTATTAAGAAAATGTCATGTTCAATTTTTAAAGATAGAAATTATACAATTGCCTGATCAATGGAATAGAATTGAAGACCCAGAAATGAGTCCACAGACATATGGAGCCCCAGTTTTTGATAAAGAAGCCAGAAATGCACACTGGAATAGACAACATTGCCAACAAATGATGTTGGTTAAACTGGATGCCTGAATGTAAAAGAATGCAAATAGATCCATACTCATCACCATGTACAAAACTCAACTCCAGATGAATCAAAGGCCTCAACAGAAGGCTAGATACACTAAATATGATAGAATGGAAAGTGGGGAATAGTCTTGAACTCATTTGGCACAGGAAAAAAACTTTTTGAACAGAACATCAATAGCACAAGCACTAAGATCAACAATTAATAAATAAGATTTCATGAAACTGAAAATCTCCTGTATGACAAAGTACACCATCATTCAGATTAAAGTGGCCCACTATAGAATGGGAAAATATACCAAATGCAAATTCAATAGAGGGCTAATCTCCAGAATACATTTTTTAAAGAATCAAAAAAAGAAGCAGAAAAACCTGGACATCAAGAAAAGAAATAACCCAATTAAAAATGGGGCATATATCTAAATGAAGAATTCTCAAAAGAGGAAACCCAAGTGGCTCAGAAACACTTAAAGGTTCAACATCTTTAGTCATCAGAGAAATGCAAATCAAAGCTACTTTGAAATATCATCTTACACCACCAGAATGGCCAAGATCAATAAAACAACTGACAGCTTGTGCTGGAGAGTACGTGGAGTAAGGGGAACACTCCTCCACTGCTGGTGGGAGTGCAGACTTCTACAGCCCCTATGGAAATCAGTGTGGTGGTTGCCTGGGAAGCTGAGGATCAATCAGGTATACCACTCTTGGGCTTATACCCAAAGGACACTTCATCCTAATACAAAGACACTGCTCAATCATGTTCACTGCTGCTCTATTCATAGTAGCCAGAAACAGGAAACAACCTAGCTGTCTGTTAATGGATGAATGGGTAAAAAGTGTGGTGCATTTATACAGTGGAATATTATTCAGCCATTTTAAAAAAAAATGACACCATGAAATTCATAGATTAATGAATAGAACTAGAAAAAAATCATCCTGAATGAGGTAACACAGACCCAGGAAGACAAATATGGTACGTATTTGCTTATATGATGTTAACTGTTAAGTCATTGACTAGCAGTCTATAATCCATATAACCCCAGAGGTTAGGTAGAGACTAGGGAAGAGGGATAGATCTCTTTAGAAAGGGTAAACAAGCGTAGATAGTTAGAGATGGACAAGGGGGAGAGTGGGAACTAGAATGGGAAGCTCAAACAGGGAAGAGGGGGAAAGAGAGGGCAAAGGAAGAAATACTGGGAGGGAGGCTAAAATCAAGGGTCGTCTTAATTTTATGAGGGGTCATATGGAAATCTAATACAGTAGAAGCTTCCTAATATGTACATATATGAAGGTGATCTAAGTAAAATCAACAAATAACCGAGGCGATGAGACAGAGCCCCAGCTGAGCATCTCTTGTCACCAAGTGAAGCATACAGTGCAGGGAATGGATTACATTCCATTGAGTTGTTATGCAAAGAAACCCCATGAGAACCCCCAAAAAACCAAGGCTCTCCATAAACTGATGGTAAAGGCCCTATTGCTGAAGAAAACATCTACACAGTTCATTGAACACGGAGCAATACAGCTAGCTGGTGCCTACATAGAGCCTTCACCCCTACATGGTACTGGAAAGTATTCAGGATGCTACCAAAGAAGAAAGGAAAAAACTAACCCAGCTACAAATCTTTTGATCTTGAAGAGTGACCTGCCTGCAAGATACACTGGTTCAATAGTGGCACACAGTTTGTAAGAGTAACCAACCAATATTTGATTGACTTAAGGCCCACTCCATAAAATGTAACTCATACCCAACACTGCTTGGGTGGCAAAGAACCTGAGACTTAGAAAGCCTGGGGATCGAGAGGAAAACCAAATGCTACTGTTCTGCTAAAGGAACACAGCAATAAAATGACTCCTGACAATATTCGGCTATACTCATAGATCAGTGCCTTCGTCAGCCAGCATCAGAGAATCTGCTTCCTGCGGCAGATAGAAACATACAGAGAAGCACAGCCAGACAATATGCAGAGAATGAGAGACCTTGGAACACTCAGACCTAAAAGGGACATCTCCATAAAACCCTTCTCTTCAGGGCTCAGAGAACCCTGCAGAAAAGGAGACAGAAATAATGTGAACCAGAGGGGATGGAGGACACCAAGAGAACAAGGACTTCTTAACACAACAGAGCTAGCATGCATATGCACTCACAGAGACTGTCAGAGCATGCACAGGGCCTGCATGGGTCTGCACCAGATGGGGGTCTGTGGTGGTTTGAATAGGTGTGGCCCCCATAGACTAATGTGTTTGAATGCTTGGCCCATTAGGAGGTGTGACTTTGTTGGAGTAGGTGTGGCCTTGTTGGAGGAAGTGTGTCACTGTGGGGGTGGGCTTGGAGGTCTCATACGCTCAAGCTACATCCAGTGCGGTAGACAGTTCACTTCCTGTTGCCTGAGGAACAAGATATAGAACTCTGAGCTATCTCTCCAGCACCATGTCTGCCAGCATGCTGCCATGCTTCCTGCCATGAGGATAATGGATTAAACCTCTGAACTGTAAGCCAGCCCCAATTAAATGGTTTCCTTTATAAGAGTTGCTATGGTCATAGTGTCTCATCACAGCAATAGAAACCCTATGGAAGGGTCCTAGAGCTGAGAGAAGAGAAAAAACACCCCACCTCTAACCCAGAAGCTATCTCTAATTGATAGCCACTTGGAAATAAAAAATCAGTTTTCTTCAAGGAATTTTAAGTGGGAAGCAAATCACTCTTAAGAGCAGGCTCTATACAAAGCAGTAGATGGCCGCCAACACAAAACAAATTTAACAGTATCTTTGTCTCACAATGCCAGGGTTTTTTTTTTTTTTCCATTATAGGTCATTTGCATATATTATAGCTTCCAGTTTTGTGTTTTTATGGGACTTTAGTGTGTACAAGAGTGTATGTCTCTGCATCTATAAGTGTTGTGCTTTTTCTTATGGTACTTTATTATTATTTTTAGGTGCCTGTTTTCTAACAAGAGAGAGAAAGGGTGTAGATTGGAATAGTTGGGGAGTTGGGGAGAACCTGGAAGGAATAGGGATAGGGGAATCCATAATCAGGATAAAAGAAAAAAAAAGAAATTATACAATTGCCAAAGCATTAACTGTGAAAAGTTTCCATGGGCCTTAAGTTTAACAGGTACAGAGCATGTGAACCACTATAGAGCCTTACCATTGGAAAGTCCCACTGTTACTCACTCATGACCCCAGCATTACATAGGAGCAGAGCTTTTCCCGTAGCACACTGGCATCTGTGGATAGTCCACCTCTGTCTTAGTACTATGGATGAACTGTTCATGACCACATGTGACAACAACCACTTCAGTAAGTGTCCCATCTATTCTCCAGTTTCCCCCTGACACTTTTTCTTTCCCTACTAATTGTATTAACTGTCGGCATCTTAGAAATCTTAGTTATATGTTTATTTATGTATTTTTTCTCTATTTGCACATAAGCTTCATGGGAGCATCTGTTCCCTTCATTACAGAGCCCAAAGTGGGTCAATAGTTTCTGTGGATAAGAAATGAATGAGAGCAGTTTGAGCCCAACGCGTATCTAAAATTAGCATACATTCTTCTCCCTAAACAGCAGACTATAAAGGCTGACACAGACCTAGAGCCAGAACTCTGTCTGCAAAACATGTGTATAGTTCTCCCAGATCCTACTGACCTATAAATCAAATGTTTCACAACATTCACGCCTTACAACTTAAGCCACCAAAGTAAGTAATGGATACAATTATTAAAACAGACCTCCAGGAAGGCAGACATGGAACCTCTCATTCACAGGAGTGGGAAATTAATTCCCATACTATACCAGTCAAAAAAAATTTTAAATTAAAAACCCATTAAGTCATTGTTTCTTTCTACATGCTAAGCATCTCCAGTAGATTTGGTTATTTTTTTTTCCATAAGTTACAGGCAGAGTGCCTTTAGCTTGAGCTTACTTCTCCTGCTTTACCAGGGGCCATCCCAGCTCAACCTGACCCACCAGGATGGGAATCCAGGGCACAACTTCTCTGTCAAAGTGAGACTGGACTGCATCACAGCCTCTTTTGTTAGGAAAAGCACCTTTTATGTTTCTATTTCAGCAGGCTCAGAACCTAGGCAGGCAAGAGGGAAATATTCCTCTTTAGGATTTTCTCACAACTCAAAGCACCCCTAACAAAGTCCTCCCACACCTTCTCTGGCAGGCTGATTATGATAGAAGTTTTTAGGGGGAGAGGGAGTGCTCGCATATCTAAATTCCTCTTTTTCACAATGTCCCGAATTAGAATATATTAGTTATACACAATAATGAGTTTATAGCTTTTTCACATGTACTCTGATCATACTGACTGCCTATTACTCTCTTCCTCTTCCCTCCATCAGTCTCCACTTCACTTTCTTATTAATTACTCTTCTTTCCATTTTACTATATTAAATCACTACTTTCACATGTACATTTTTGATAGATATATGTAAATCTGTAGTTAGAGATAATCATTGCATACCAACTATATCAAAAGCAGCATCCTGCTTCTACAGAGAGGCTGAGTACTCCAACCCCCAAAACCCATGGAAAATGGACCCAAAATGCTCTAAAGTCTGAAACTTTGAGGGTTGATCAGATGTCAGAAGCAGAAAATCTACACTTAGCTTCATGTGACTAGCCACAGTCAAAACGTTGGTACAATAAAATGTATAGAATTGTCTACAGCTATGGGATATATGAAGTATATATGAAGCACAAGTGAATTTCATGTTTTGAGTTGGTTCTTAGTTCTACAATATCTCATTATGTAGATGCAAACCTTCCAAAATCTGAAACACAAAACATTTACAGTCCTGGGTATTTCAAGTAGGAGCCTTCAGCCTGTATTTAGAATTATTTGACTTTCTGTTTGAATGTCAACCATGATAGATTGTCTTAATAGTTTCTAAACTTGAATCATTTCTGAGGGTTTAGATCCTTTTTACACACATCTGTATTTTTAGCATGATACTGTACACACAGTAAACAATCAAGGCAAAATATATTCAAAGAAAATAGCCTGTGTTTTCACTCTGTAGCTGAAATCCATGAGTTCTCTACTGAGAATCCTTAACTCATCTAAATAAAAATGAATATCCAGCTTGTTCCTCTGACTTCACCATTTCTGCTCACAGTGTGCTGATAGTCATAAATCAAGTCAGGAAGTCATATCACATTTTCTTCCCATTATGGTATTGTTCAAGACCTACTGACTTTCCCTACAAACTGCCCCTCTTTTCCTCTAGTCACTTCTAAGTTCTCATTACCTCACAAAGAAATACTGCTAAGTGCCAAGTCCAAATTCCCCACATACAGTTTTCCTTACTAAATATTATGAAAACTATACCAAAATACTGTCTAAATCACTGTCCAGAGAACTACTGTAAAGCCCCAGGTCTGCAATGCTTAAACTACACTACCTCCTTAGTGATTTTAGTAACCTTAAGACTTTCTATGTCCACTCTTATCCATAAAAATGAAGATAAGAGTAGTTACTCCACGCAGTGTGTCTTAGTTGGGGTTTCTATTGCTATGAAGAGACACCATGACCACAGAAATTCTTATAAAGGAAAACATTTAACTAGGGCTGGCTTACAGTTTCAGAGGTTTAGTCCATTATCATTATGGCTAGTAGCATGCAGGCAGACAAGGTGCTGGAGAGAGTTGAGATTTCTGCATCTTGATCCACAGACAGCAGCAGGAGATTGTGTCCCACACTAAACATAGCTTGAGCATAGGTGACCTCAAAGCCCACCCCCACAGTGACACATTTCCTCCAAGGAAACCACACCTACTCCAACAAAGCCACACCTCCTGACAGTGCTACTCCCTATGGGGACCATTTTCTTTTCAACCACCACAGAGTTATTATAAAAATGAAATGACCCAATTGATTCAAAGTACTCACAATAGTATCTACTACTGAGTATGTACACGTACACAAAGAGTAGCAGAAGTATCTACCCTGAGTTCGACCCCCAGCACCACAAACAACCAGACATAGTAAATGATTTTACCATGCTATTCTTTCCAAATAGTTTCCCATTGTTTCCTGATAAAACTCATAACATTGATATTTTTATTCATGTTAGATTCCCAAACTGCTAACCAAATACTCTGATGAAACAGAAACATGGAGGTAAGTCAGCTTAATCAAAATCAAAACTTAAGTTGTGTTGCGTGAGATTTGTTTGTGTTATTGCTCTGAGACCTCCAACGGAGTTGGGCCTTAGTTTGGAGGGCGGGGTCCACATTCAGCTGGCCAGGGTAGACCATTGAGTTTTCAGACCAACTCAGAGGAGATAGACACACGAGAGAATAAGAAGGAGCCAAAGGAGATGTGCAGCCCTTCTGAGATGGGATGGGTGAAGAATAGAGGTTGCTGATCAGTTTCTCCGTTGCTCAGTGAAATCTATCAGGTTTTGCACTAATATCTAACTCCCGGCCATTTTTTAATAATACAACAATAAAAGAAGACACTTTAAAGTTGGGCATTCGAGTCTCTCTGCAGTGTGTTCTCAGCATCATCCCCATTAGCCTCTGGAAGCAGAGTTGTGCTCAGTAGGCCTGGCTAATCACCTTGCCTTTACAGCCCACTACACTAGAGTACCAGGAAAAGGAACTGACTGGCCTCAAGCCCAATCCTTTTCAGAACACCAGTGCATAAGTGACAGACTTCCTGTCTAAGCTTCCAGTTTTCACTGTCAGGTCATGTGACATAAATCAAAGCGACCAGTGTATGAGGTTCCTGGTTATGTGTGTGTGTGACTTATGATTTCCAAAATGTTAAGGCCTTTGGGGCATAAGTGTGGGACAATAACTGAGTTGAATGTCCCTTCTCAGAGAGTGGGGAGGAAGGGAAGGCTGGCTCTTCGGGGGACTGAGGTTTCTTGGGAGTGAGTGTTCCACGTGGGGCTGGCCAAGACACCCAGTCATCTTATTTCCTTTATACCTTTAGCCACAGGGGCTACAACAGGGAAAATGTGACTTATTGTCCTCTGAAGTGTGTTATAGGTGATACACAAATGTCCCCAGTACATGATAAAGCTCACATCTCAGTGATGCAGTGTATCCCCAATATCCAGACGTGTTTAGGTGTTCTAATCAACATCAAGGCTTTCCCAGGCACAGAGGGTATAGGAACACTTGAGACTGATGCTCGTGCCCTTGCTTCCCCGGGCAAGGAAGAGACCTGGGTGCATGCAGTGCTGGAGCACTAAGGTCTGGAGTCAGAAAAGCCTGCGTTTGGGTGTGGGCTCTAGCCTGAGTGCTTCAGCATCTTGCAAGAAAATTGTGAAAACGAAGGCCCACCTAGCGAAATCGGTACAATAGAGACCACAAAGCTCAAAGAAGGTAAGCAATGTGACGAGCCAACTCCATCGAACACAATCTGAACACATGGAAAATGACTTACTATCATTGCCGTCAAGAGAAGGAAGCTCCCTCCACCCACCAGCACCTCTTTCCTATGCTCCTACTCCCAGTCTGGAATGCCTGCTGTGGCTAGGACCATAAACCTGGGTTGACAGGGGACCTAAAATCCAGGCGTGCTGTAGCAATTCTTGCCCTATGACCCCACCAAGAGACCTGGGATTCTTTCCCAGTGCCGCTGATCACAGCACTGTGGAGAGGCAGCTCACACAGGCAATTTCCTTTATCAGGTACAAATCCTCAGCAATACAGTCAGCTGGCCTCGAGAGTGAAAGCACCACACCAGCATCTCTGAGACCCGCTGAGGAAACAGCTCAAGCAACAGCACCCTCAATCCTGGGGGGGGGGGGGAGGAATAACTTTCATCACAACTGACGGCAGCCAGCTGTTCTGAAGACTGGACATTAAAGAGGACACCAAATGCCAAAGGGCTTAGCAGGGCTGTAAACACTTATGGGGAAGGGAACACATCTTCTCTCCCAAGTAATTATGAACACACTGAAATTCGGAACACAGCCAAGTGCCCCGTCCCTTTTTATCCTCTAGATTCATCCCTCTAGGCTCTTATCACCACAAGACAGATTATTCTCAGTGGTCTTTTCTTTTAGCTACACATCTATTTTCATAGTTCAAGCTTTTTCATAAAGCTATCTGAAAACTGAATAGGCAGTGGGTGGAGGATTCATTAAGAAGGAATAAAGAACTGTGAACTAAGAGATCTTTCCTTTCTTTTTTTAAATCTGCCTTTTAATAAATATTTGTTGCGATTGCACAATGCTTATGTTCTATAAAGCGACTTATGAGAGAACAGTGCATTCTTCAGTGTTCTGGAACATTAAGTCAGGTAAGAGAAGGAAACACGTGCTTTGAGGAGAAGTATCCAAATATTTTCTGGGCTACATCTTCAAATAGCCAAATAATAACAGGATAACAAGATGAGGAGGTTAGTTTTGTTTGTTTGTTTGTTTGTTTGTTTTTAAGTGAGGAATAAATGCCAAAATGTTAACATTCCTAGCTTAGATTCTGAAGAAACACTCAACTGGCTGGGTGTCACTATCAGAAACTGTCAGCCCAAGAGCTACATCAGACATTGCTGTACAAATCAATATTCCTCACATTTCTTCCTATTTGTGGGGGAAGAGGGGGGGAAGTACACTTAATGATTAATACTGGATCTAGAACTTAAATCCATAAATGTTAGAATTTGTTCTTAAGTGTTAAAGCCAGGGAAAATGATGCTAAAAAGTACAGAGAGACTCCTGAAAGGTCTTCATTGGAACGTTCTTTGTGACAATTAAATTTTCAAAATCTGAAATCATTTGGTTTATGAGGGGCCAAAGCTGTGAGTTTTCTATTTTTTGAGGTACCAGATCAGTGTAAATTTAGTGATGAACAGCAGGACTGCTCGGGCAGCTATGCTGCACCATGCTGGGTGGAAAGCAGGGTGCCAGAAAGACCACGAACTCTGGGAGGGAACCTGTTCCCCTGCCTTCCTCGGCTTCCAGAGGACACCTGGCTGATGATCTCATCTCCAGTCTGCAAAGCCACATCAGACAGAGGCCTTCTTGGGCTGTCCTCCCCCCAGCAACCCTTTGCCCACCTTCCTACTTACAGAGACTACTACCCAGATAAGCTTAGATAATCTGTTTTAAGGTCACTTGGTTAGCAGCCTATTTTTCCCTACCAACTACCTCCTCCTTTACTAGGGGCACAGGTTCCCAGGGTTCAGATACAGGTAATTTGGGGGAGGGGAGGTGGGCACTAACCCACCAACCATTGGCACCCATTTCAAGGTTAAGCTTAGGACTTGGTTCAGTCACTATCAGCAAAGGTACTGAAGCTATCCAGGCAGATGTCTCTTTCGTGAAATAAAATGTGGGACGGCCGCCTAGAGATGCTGATGACAAATTTCACCACACCTCCAGGACATCAAGCTAACCCTGGTAGAAAAAAAAGAAAGACAACACAGAGGCAGACAGGGGAAAGGGCCAGGGTGGGGGAGGAGACTGCTGTAAGTGGAGCTGGAGGAGAGGTGACAGCGTGATTTGAACTGTAGCTTCAACTATGCCTAAATTTGATTATCTTATCGATCTGTTTTTTTTTTTTTAACCTATGAGAACTGGATTCCTATCACTAACATTGAAAAAGGTGGACCTGCTATATGAATTTTCCATGAAATGAAGACGAGGGAATTCCAATATATAAAGTGGAGAAAAATGGAAGAATTGAGCCAGATAAGGTCTTCCATCCTAGTCAAAAAAACATTTCTAATCTGATAAACTCAGAACTCCCAAATTCGCTGTGAACTCACATGACACCTAAAAGTTCCACAATCTTGCAACCTTTCAGACTTGAGGTATTTGGGTTAAGAATACTCAGCAAAGCAAGTCTACACAAATAGCCTAGAAGCCCCAAACTCAAATCTGAACACTTCTGGCCTCAAGCATTTCGGATATGAAAGACTCACCCCATACCACAAACGTAGCTATGAGTCATCCAGATGGAAGAACCTTTTGTCTTGTTCCTTACTCAACTCCCTTTGCTGCTGTATTTCAATGATTTAAGCAACCCTGCATTGAGAAATCAGCATGAAGATAGTATGTGAAAATAAAACTCTCAAGGAGGGAATGGTATGCTAAGTGTCTGGATGGTTTACAAGGCCGTGGCACAGCAAGCTGATGCTCCTGAAAATTCATGTTGGGCAGCAGACCTAAATGTATGAAACAGAATGAAACACCTCTCTTTAAGTCAATGTATGAGTTTTTAGTACATGGTATCAAAGTGCGAAGCACTTTGGAATGTCGTATTTTTTGCATACTAATAACATTTTTAAAAAACGCTTTTCTAAGTACAAATAGAAGACATTCTAATACTAACAGCTGTTAGTCTGACTTGCTTACCACTGGGGCAGCATTTTAGGAATCTGCATAAAAGTATCAGCCTCTAAAAAGTAAGAAGTAGTATGGTGTGCCCAAATTGTATGCAAGAAAGTGGCACTCGGGGGTGTGATACAGTTGTGTTTAAAGGACACAGTTTCACAACCTGTTCCCTGATCACTTGATAATGTAAAGATATAGGATGCCAATCAGTCCTCAGAATAGACTTTGCATGGAAAAGGGAGGTTTTTGCATGGAAAAGAAAGAACTCCAAGTTGAATCACTAATTATTTCAATTACTGTTTCGTTTATAGGCTCGTATCCATAGATATATTTATTCAATATGAAGAAAAATCACAAGAAATGAGAGATAGTACCTAAGTCCACAGGGTTGGGAAATTCATATTTCTAATTCTATTTGACCTACAAGTTTCCCAAAAACTATTTTTGTTTTACAGTCAATTCAAGAGCAAGATGTTTTGTTTCAAGCTGCTTGCAATCTGTCTAAAGTCCACACAGATTCATCATGCTGAATTTGTGGCAGTCATTTTTATAAACAAGAGAATGACATTTTACCACAAAATCTGTCTTAGGGATTATAGTTAGTCATCAAGCTCATGCACAGTTACTTGGGAAATTAAGATGGATCAATTACACATGGGGTTGGCGATTCCTTGTACTAGGAAACTCCCCACGCTTTGCTATCCACTTTAAAGATATAAGTCTTGAACATTGTTTTGTCTCTGCTCTCCCTCTGGTCTATGCATCTTCCCAAAGTACTAATAAAATTACAAAATCATGCTTATATATCTGCTCAGATTTATTGAGTATTTGCAACAACAAAAATGATAAATACCTTGCATCTTTCGGATACTCTTAAATATTTTAAACATATTCTAATATTTAAACAAAGCCAAAACTAATTTTTAACTAATTTTTTAAAAGCCAATTCACTCCTAAATGGCAAGGAGCTTATTTCACACTTTTTTTTTTTTTCAAAAGCCATTTGTCAAAATATATGATGTGCTTAGAAACCAACCTCTGGGGGTTTCTCTTTAAGGAGTCACTTAAGGTAATGTGATATAAGGTAATGACCTACATATAATACCATGTGGCAAATTTCAATACTATGGGAAAGCAGATACTATAAGAAAAATAATGACCGAGTTATGGACAATTAGCATGACCGGAATTTGATGTCTTTTGCAAGAAGTTTGTAATGATGTGGAAAACAAAAACAAATATACCAAACCAGTTTTTCTTCATACAAAACATATTATCACACTAGTTATTCCAACCAGACAGCACACCAACTATGCTTCATGTACACAGGTTGATTATGCCTTATCCAAAATGTTTAGGAATGTGGTGTTTAGTCTTTCAGATTTTGTAACGTCTACATACACTTTACCAGTTGAGCATCCCAATCCAAAAATCTAAAGTCTTTTAAAAGACTGCCATTAAAAGAACAGTGAGTAAAAATTGCTAGCTTGTCAGCTCTTTGGGCTTTAACTATCAGAGTTCCAGAAAACACATTAACAGTAAAGAAGGTAACCGCAGTGCACAAATGTAACACATGTATAATCAGAATAAGAGAACGGTAGCTGGCAGGAAGAGGCACCAGCGTAGTTTAGGACTCAGAGTTGATTTGTATTCCATTCCAGGATTGCTAAGGAGAGGCTCCGCCGCTAACAGCAATCCTCTCACAGAAAGAATGAACTCCGTGGAAGCCATCCCTGTAGACAGTCCAAGTGATATAACCAGATTCTTCATCTCGAAACCACTCATAATTTTACCAGGCCATTTGGAACTATCCCTAATGGATTTCCAAGGCAGTCTGAGTTGGCCTCTCACAAGCAAAGAATGTTTGAAGTTCGTCATCCTCGGGCAGGGGTGACCTTGAGGGTTTTCTTAACATTTCTGAGCACTACAGCATGATTTGAGAAAGTAACAAGAGAACATCAAAAGCATGGGCAAGAAAACTTCCAGCTCAACAGCAACAACATTCTTCAATCGCAAGGGAGAGCAGGCAAACAGGGCAATAATCCCAAGCAGGCTGTGCGGAAAACACACAAAACGAATGGGCCAAGGACCTTGTGCTTTGCGGCATAAAAGTAGTCACAAGACACCTTAACAACACTGAATGATTAACTGATAGCCATTGTCATAGTCACCGTTTTCTCGGGGACTCACTGAACCTGAAGAAAGGCACAGAACGAAAGCATTTAAGGATATTCCAGAACATAGAGAGATCTCAGTGCCATAATGCCCTGCCTGCTACAGCCAGTTACTGAGTAATGAGCCTCTGTGGACTACCAGATACAAATGTGGTACTTATATACTAAGACAGCCATGTTCAAGCCAGAGTCTTTGCTTTCATGAGGTAAGCAGTGACAGTGTTTCCTTACTCCGTGTCAACTATTAGGTAAGTGACTTCCACTAAACTCTGAAAAGTGTGCGTAGATACGGACATAGATATCTAGATATAGATGTAGATATAGATACATCCCAATGATGACAAAGCATTTCTTAGTAAACTAGATGTCTGAGTGGACAATGATAAGCTCCTTTCTAAAGAATGAAATGCAATGGATTTTGCAATTGAAGACTAGAAATAGAGCAGAGAAAAATAAACATGCCCCAGTTCCAACCAGGGTTGCTGAGGAAAGACAGCTTAATCCAATATCATGAGCCTTCCTCAAATGACAATCAGAGAATAGCAAAGTGATGGTTTCAGAACAAAGAGACTGAGGATTCCTTTTCAGATTTTCCAATTTCTGCAGAACTATAATTGTTTCCGAACCGTCGTGTGTCACAAAGCAAGCCTCCTAACCCAATTAAGCCAGCCAGCCAGATGCCCACAATTATGCCTTTGCATCCCACTAAGACCATGTGCTGAGTCAGACAAGAAAGAGCTCCCCAACATGCAGCAGAAACATGCCAAGGAGCTAAAGAAACATACTTGACCATACATATATGACTATATTTCAACATGCATAGGTTGGGGAGGGGGGTAGGTAGTTTCTCGCTACTTGACAAAGAGGCCCCAGACAAGATCAGAGTTCAAAATCTATTTCCCTATTTTTCCCTAGAATGAGTCATACTTCCCCAAATACAAAGAACGTATTTTTCCCACTGGCTAAGAGAGAAGCCATATCCCCTATAAGACTATATAGGTAAGAAACCTAATGTATTCTAACCTGCCATCCCCTCCACTGTAGACTGCCATCTCTCTACCTAAATAAAACCCTTCTACTCTAGTGGGCTAAGACATGTCATATAGATTTTTTTAATTGGACTTAGGATAGGATTATGTTTTGTAGACCCATTATGAATCAGAAATTATAAGTCAAAAAATGCATTTAATACACCCAACTTAGGGAATGGAAAAGTCTAGCTAGAAGTGCAGCTATTGAGTATTGCGGTGAATTGATGATGGTGGAGACAGCTGCTGTGTCTTGATGCTGCTATACCCTGGATACACACTATCCTGCAAGCATATGAAACTTAAATTCCTTTCAATTTTGTCTTCTCCACAGTTTGTGGTTTATTGCTAAATTATGTTTATCTCTTCCTGAAACATAATCAGAAACCATTCAGGGCTATAGAATTTCTCTAGCCAATTTGTAATGCAATAGATATAAACAATAAATAAATAAATTTTACAGTCTGGATTAGTCTCTCCTAATGTATCATTAATCAAACAGCATCTCCAAACAGTTACATATATCCACCTTTCAAATGAATGGTTGTCCAAAGAAACAGTTAAATACACAGAAGTGCATGTTACTGAATCCATAAGTCCCTTTACAAATGGAGACAGCAAAGAAGAATTCATTCCTATGGATAAGATTTTCTGAAATAGAGCATTCTTGAAACTCCACAGAGTCCATTCACTGACTATAAATGATGGCTATACTTTATTAGTATAAGATCCAGGGGTCAAAATCTTTTATGCTGTTCTTTTTTGTTCTCATTAAACTTGAGTATAGTAAATAAAATGAAAATAGCCAAGAGGAATCCCATAGAACAGGAGTAGAGAGACAAACGCTATAAATCCAGAAATACAACCGAAGAGCACCAAGAGTGGCCCTGCCAGGCTGCTGGCTCATCATCTTCAAGCTAAAATTTAAGCACACCTGCACTGTTTTCTTTTCTGCAGAAAGAACTGCGAAAGTAATTGATACCAACAAAAGGTCTGGACCAAAGCCAATCCTGGACCTCTTGCATGAGAGCATCCTGATTCTGTCTGAAAACTTCATCAGAGCAACACATTTTATTCTGTGAATAAACAGAATAAACAGAATAAAACGCGTTGGAAGAATGGGTCATCTTAAAACACTGTTTTAATTACATCCTGAAATGCTGGAGTGGCTGATGAAATAAGTAATTAAAACTAAGACTGCTCTTTTTCCTACTTGGGGGTTTCGTTTTTTTGTTGTTTTGCTTTTTGGTTTTGTTTGTTTTTTTTTCCTTTTAAAAGATAGATAGATGGCTGAGTGCAATCAATCACCACAAAATTAATGCCTCTTCTTAGGCAGTTCACAGCGCATGCTCAGCCGCCATCCTCCCTTCTGTCCTGCTCTGGCCACTTAAACTCTAAGACTGGGGAAGAGACTCACAACACGAAGCCCAAGTACAATGTCCACACATGCATGCTGCATGTATAAGTGATTCACAGCTCCACAGTATTGCAAAAGGCAAATGGACTGAGGAGAAACAACACAACTTTGAATTTTGATCCTTCTCAAAATAGCGCTAACAGAACTGACATCCTCACACAGTGAGCAGCAGCATCTCCACCAACAACCCACACCAATACTCAACACAGCTGCACTTCCAGCTAGGCTTTTCCACTCCCTAAGTTAGGTATGTTAAATCCTTTTTGGCTTATAATAGTTCCAATTCATAATGGGTCTACAAAAACATAATCTCATCCTAAGTCAGAGGACATTTGGACCCAGCTCTGGGCCTGGATATCGGCCTTACCCATTATCTAACAAGTATGGCCCTCACTGTGCACGGCGGCAGGCAGCTGTAGCTGCTGCAGTTTCCTTGTCTCTGTGATAGACACATCTCGCCCATCCCGAGATTGTGAGAATCAGATGAGACAATGCACATCAAGCAATTAACAGGACACCCAGCACTTAGTAAGTTGTTGGTAACTTGTAACCGCAGTAGGGATAACTTTCCTCTTTAAAAAAAAAAAAAAAAAAAAAAAAAAAAAAGACTTTACAGCCTGGTGTGATAGCACATACCTCTAATCCCAGCACTTGGGTCGGAAGTTCCAGGACACTCTTGCCTACCTAGTGAGTTCCAGGCCAACCCTGAGCCATGTGAAACCCAGTCTCAACAAACAGATTTTATACTGTCACTTCAAAACTACAAAATTCACAGTGAGGGAAGCTCTGCCAAAACTAAGATTCTCTTTTCAAGTAATTTGAATAAAAGGTGTTATCATAGATGGTGCGGTGGTTTGAATCAGAATGTCCCCTGTAGGCTCATTGTACTTGAATACTCTGCCCCTACTTGGTGGAAATGTTTGGGAAGGATTAGGAGAAGGGCTCTGTTGGAGGAGGTGGTTCACTCGGGGTAGGCTTTGGTTTCAAAAGACTCATGCCGTTCCATTAGTCTCTTTCTCCCTTGTGGTTGTGTCTCGGGATGTGAGCTCTCGGTTACAGCTCCACATCACTCCTGCCTGCCCGCTGCCATGGCTGTATTATCTGGCTACGATAGATTGGGCTCCAACCCTCGGAAACTCTAAGCCCCAAATAAACTCCTTCTTCTCTAAGTTGCCTTGATCATGGTGTCTCTTCAGAGCAATAGAGAAGTAACTAAAACAGTGGTTAAGAGCACTGGCTGCTCTTTCAGAGTACCCCAGTTCAATTCCCAGTACCCACATGGTGGCTAACAACCATCTGTAACTCTAGTACCAGGGGGATCTGATGCCCTCTTCTGGCCTCCTTGGGCACTGCACACATGTGAACGGACACATACACAGGCAAACACCCCAATACACATAGAATAATTTTTAATGTGTATTATAGGATGTTAATTGTACCCTGACTTTCCAAATGTGAGCATTCAAAACATAGTATTATGAACAACTTCAAAAAAATGACCATTGTTTTTGGAGTAACCTGTTACAAATCACGTACTCTGAACTTTAGTCTCCTCGCTGGTAAAATGGGAGTAAGTACAGCCCCCCCCCACAGCACCAGGTATTACTCAAGTATTACCTAATTTTATTAGCAAAAGGACTTAATAGTATCTTGCATATTTGAAGATAATTATTTTATGGAATAATTTTATGGACTAAAAGAAGTCAAGACAAAACAGACAAACTTAAAATAAAAATGTGAATTCTCTCATCATGTCCCCTTTCTTCCTGGCATCCCTACAACTGTCTCTGGTTATAACCCAATTTGTCTCTCCCTAGGTCACACAAGTTGATGATCTGACTTTATGTATCTCTTGTGTTCCAGTCCCATGCTAACCCTCCCAGTGCATACCAGTGGCTCACACCAAATCAGTAATAAATTAATGCTTGAGAAGTCGAAATACTAGGGAGGCTATTGACACCACTGTAATTTAACCTGGGGAAGAAAGGACCCTCCCACGGAAAGCGGAAGAGAAGAAGTCAGTCCAGACTACGAATTCTTTTAACTGCTAATTAGAAAACTTGCAGAAACAATTCTTTTGCTTAGCTCACTTTGTTCCCTGCTCTCAGCTAGGGTAAGAGTGACATCTGAGAAGGAGGCTTACCTATTTGCACCATTTCTTCAGTACCAGCCTAGAAGGGGGGAGGGGGGAGAGTAAGAAAAAGAAACAGTTACTGGGTTTCATCTTATCGCCCTGTGCCATTTATTTCTACCAATCAGTGCTTTTCGGGAGCTGGTTAATCAGGAGACCGAGAGACTGGAATTGCTGCCTGAAGGCTGAACCGTACTTAGTTCCTAGAAGGTTCCTGCGACAGGAGCATGAGCCAATTCAATGACTATTTGAGAAAGGGACTTGTTGGCCGGCTTTAATTTTAGTATCTGTGAAGCCAGTAAAATAAATAGTGACCCTCAATGGCCTCTTCGGAAAACTCCAATACTAGGTCACCAGACCAGAGAGGCTACAAAAACTCACAGAGAAATCATGCAGTGAGAGTCCCACCGGTTCAGCGATGATTTGATTTACTACAAAAGGCTCGCCAGCCTGAGCCTCCTTCAAAGACTCTTCTGAGAGCATCAGCTTCACCTTGAGTCTCCACAGAGTGGGGGCAGGGCCGAAAGGCACCAGAGCTGCACTCAATTTAGCTTTAAAAAGAGGAGGAGTTGTGCGGAGGGGGAGGGGAAGAGGCGGCAGACGCCTCCAGCATCGGCTGCCCGCGGAAAAGGCGAGGGCAGGAAACGTCCCAGGCCCTCCCCAACTGTCAAACTGCAGCCCGGCCGCGGTCCTCCCAGGACACGTGTCTGCTGGGTAGCTCCGTGTCCTGCCTGGGGACTTTTGAAACCCCTTGTCCCCTTGGCTACCCGCAGGAACAGGGAGTCAGGAGGAGCGAGATCCTCTGAGCTCCGGAATCCGCGATCCACGACCCGAACTTCGCCAGAGCGCCCGGAGCGCCCTTGCAAAGGGGGACAGCTGACTGGCCCCACTAGGATGCGATCTGGCTGCAGTCTGACATTTGGACTGCTCCTGGTCGCCGCGGGCTAGGGAAGCCCCAGGTGTGATAAGCCCAGGCTCCCGGGGGAGGGTTGTCCTAACCTCTGGTGCAATGCGCCCCCAGCCCCCCCAAGCCCCGCGCAGCGCCCGGCCCTCCACGCGCTGCCTCGGAACGCAGAAGATGCCCCAGAAGGGTAGCAAGAGGAAGAGGGGAGAGTGAAGGGGACGGAGGGGAGGAACTCTGTCGGGAAAAGGTGGGGTCTGAGTTCTTTATTATTATTTTCCACTTACTTGTCCATCAGCTGACGTCCTAACCTCTACCAGAGAGGCTGCTATCAACCAAAGTGACAGGAACACCATCACGAGTCGAGTGCACTTCGCAACTACTGGGCAAAGCAGCTACCCCAGCGCAAACCACCCCAAAATAAGTTTCCTTTTAAAAAAGCGCAAAGAAAATGGAAGAAGGGGGAGGGGGGGGTTTCAGAGCTTTAAAAAAAAAAAATGATCTTGGGCTTTGCTCAATGAAAAGGCAACGTGAGCTGCGCGCCTGGCCCCGTGCCCTGTCGGTCCTTTCCACTTCACCTTCTCACCCTGTCCTCCCAAGCCGACTGTGCGGGAGCCAGAAGGTGCTGCGAGCCGGGCAGAAGCTGACCCAAGCGGGGAAGGGACCGGGGCGTCCCACTCTCTGCCCCGGGGCTGCTTTGGAGAGGCTCTGGGAGCACCGTGGGCCGCCGAGGCTAAGCAGCACGGAGACGGCTCGGGTCCCGGGAGCGCGGCGGCCGGGGAAAGTGGGAACCGGAGCCCAGCGAGCGGGAGAAAGAAGCAGCGCAAGCCCTGGAGCCTCCGCCGCACACGCAGTGGGGGCGGGAGGACGAGGGGAGGAGGCGGCCGCCTAGGAGGAGGGAGGAGTGGGCCGCTCGCCCGCTCCGGTTGCTCGCGGCCCGGGCCGTCTGCTCTCTGCCCGCGACCCGCCGCCCGGGCGCTAATAAGGCGGCCGAGTCAACCCCCCCCCCCCCA
>CABHPQ010151330.1:0-50654 GCA_902168405.1 Peromyscus aztecus
AAACATGATTCTCTATTAATTTTTTTTGGAAATTTTACATCATTCACCCCAATTCCTTTCACCTCCCATTCCCTCCATATCTGCCCCTCACCCCTGCATTATGCCCCCCCAAATTAATTAAAAACAAAACAAAAACAAACATACAAATAATCCTCTTTGCTCCTCTATCTTTCCAACACCTTCATTCATTCAACACATTCATCCTAGCGACATGGGAGCTGCAGTGTATTACACAGTGTACCCCTTTTGTCCAATCAACCCCACCCACAAAATATTCATTGTAAATAATCTTTGTTCTGAGTCAAGGCCTCTGGTTTCTGGTACACCATCATCACTGGGCCCTCATCAAAATTCCTCTCAGATGTCCTGTTGTTGCCCCGAGTCAGAGAGATCCTGCACCAGGTCATAGATGGGGTAGCTTTTAGGGTGGGCCAACCCAAAGCCCAAGATGTGGGTCTGGCTGGTAGCTGAGCTGGTCGATTCAGGCTTTGGGAACACCTCCACAGGTGAAGGGCAGAACCAGCTATCCCAGGGCCAGTAAGAGACAGGGCTGGCTCAGCACGGCCCTCAGATTCAACATGCATGGTTCTTATGACCCCCCCCCCTCCCCCTGTGATAGCATGAGCCATGGAAATCAGCAGATACCCTGGCTGCTGATGCGCCACAGACCTGGACATGGTCCACAATAGCAGCCCAGGCCCAGTCCCATGTGGCTGGTCAGGCCACTCAGATTCTCATAGACCCCCACCTCCTTGAAAGCAAGGCCCTCAGACACCAACATGGCCTCAGGTGGCAGCCAGACCTGTGTCATCGGCATTACCTTCAGTATCAGTAGCTAAGGACATCAACATAGATCTTAGCTGCAGTAGGGCCGCAGACCCAGTCCTGAACCTTGAGAGCAGCCCTGGCCAAGTTGACACCATGGCCCCAGCAGCAGCACAGTCCTCCAACACCAACGTAGGCAAAGAATGAAATGTAATTAAAACTAATAGAAAGAGAAAGAGCATCTCTAACTCTAATACCAAACCAGATAAGGAAACAATAAAAAAGAATACTGTTCGCCAATACTCCTGATTAACACAAAATTCTTCAATAAAGTAATTGCAAACCAAATGCAAACAGGCATGAAAAAGATAATTTACCATGACCAAATTGCCTTCATTCCAGAGATGCAGTCATGTTTCACCATCCCTGAGGCAGCAAATATAATAAACCACATAAATGGACTTAAAGACAACTGTCACAGGATCATTTCAATAGGTAATGAAACAGGATTTGACAAAATCCAACATGCCTTCATGATAAAAAATGCTAGAGAGAGTATGATTGGAGGGAACATACTTCAATATAATCAAAAGCTATATCCACAGCCAATAGTATCCCAAATGAGGAAAAGCTTGAAGAAAACCTATTGAAATCAAGAATACAACAGGGTTGTTCAATATCACCAGTCCTTTTCAATACTGTATTAGAAGCTCTCTCTGGAGCAAGAGAAGAAAATTAAAGGAATGCAAACAGAAAATAGAAGTCAAACTGTCCCTATCTTCAGATGATGATGACATGATACTTTACAAAAGAGATAAAAAAATTTACTTAAACAACTTCTAGAAAAAAATCAACAATTTCAGCAATGTGGCAAGGTAAAGAATCCATTTGCAAAAGTAAATTGCTTTTCTATGCACAACATTCATACAGAGAAAGAGATTATGTATAAGCTTCTATTCACAATAACCTCAAATAAAATAAAATATCTAGGACTAAACCTAGCCACAGAGGTGAAATACCTTTACAAGGAAAGCTTTACAACTCTGAAGAAAAAGATAAAGACAGTAGAAAATGGAAAGACATACCTTGTTCATGGTTTGGTAGAACCAATATTGTAAAAAAGACCATTCTACCAAAGCCACTTACAGAGTCAATAAAATCCCTATTTAAATCCCCATCATATTCTCCATAGATATAGAAAAACTATATTAAAATTTATATAGCATCAAAAAAGACCTTGGAGAGCCAAAACAATCCTGAGCAAAAACTGATAGTCCTACCTAGCTTTGATATCTACGATCTAAACTAATGACCAGCATGGTATAATTACTCTAATAGTACAATAGTGAAATACATGCTTTGGTATTAATCAACTGCTCTTGACTGATTAAAGTCTGACTCAACAAGAAGGAAATCACATCTAGTACTAAAATCCTAGCCAACTACTCAGGGCAGGTGAAGGCATGGATCTTAGAAGAAAATCTGCAATCACCACTTTACTACACCAACATAATTCCTAACTTATTTCCGAGTAACTACAGATAAGCATAGATGTCAACTCTTTTATTATTTGCTTTTCTATTGCTGTGATCAAGCACCCTGACCAAGGCAATTTATAGAAAGAGGGGTTTATTTGGATTTATATTTCCAGCAAGATAGTTATCCATCACCATCCTGGTGGGGAGCATGGTCAGGCAGCCATGCATGGTGCAGAATCAACTGGGAGTTCACATTTGGATCCACAAAAAGAAAGCAGAAAGTGCACTGGGGATGATAGGAGGGTTTTTAAGCCTTAAGCCTGGTGGCAGTGACATACCTCCACCAAAAAGAGCATTCCTCCTAATCCTTCCCAAACGACCAGCAACCTGAGACCAAGTATTTAAATTTATGAGCCAAAGAAGGCCATTTTCATTCAAACCATTATAGTCCTCATCAAAAAACAAAAACAAAAACTCTCTGCAACAGAGACCTTTTTCAGGAAAGCAGAACCAATCAAAATGTACTGATATACTGATTACACAACTCCTGTAACTGAGGCTCAGCCATCAAGTGGAAGAGGGGCCAGAAAGATTGTAAAGACTCAGAGGAACAAGAAGTTTGTGTCTCCTAGAAATATCATAGAAGCTATGCCCATGAAGTCATCAATATGACTACCTAAACAAGATACTGACAAGAATAAAACTAGTTGACATATGGAGGAGAGAAATCCCATGGATACCCCAATCTTAGACAAAGAACTGCAGGAAACTCAGAAATGCCAAGAGTAGAAGAAATAATCTTCCCCAAGCATGAACCCTCAACTTGATTATTCAATACCAAGTGGTCACTCTGAAAAAAAAATATATATGCATATGTGTATTTATGTGTGTGCTTGTATACAAATGTTATATATATTTATATAATATATGTATGTACATATGTATGTACGTATGTATGTATGTATGTATGTGTGTGTGTATATAGGTGTATATATGTATACAGGCATACGTATGTATATATATACACATATACACATATATATATGCAAGCACATACACATATGTACATACATATATGTATACATATATACACACATATATAAACATACACACACATATATATACATGCACATATGTGTGTATATGTCTATAAAAGTAACATTATATGGACTGAAACAACTGTATTTTTATATTTAGAAAAATATAAAACAAATTTAAAAAAAGAGTGCATGAATTTGAGAGAAAGCAAGCAGTGTACATGTGAAGTGCTGGAGGTTGGAATGAAAGATCCCCAGCCTCCCCGCCTAGACTAGCTTAGCTTAGCTGTGTTTGAATAAAGCCTGAGAGGTACTGAGGAGCCCAGTTAACGGACACGGAGTGAACAAGAGCATTTGTGGTTAGCTACCTGGCCCCGGAGCGAGGAACTAAAAGGTCAGGAAAACACCCTGTACCCTAGACAAAAGCCCAGACAGTAGGCGTGGCAAGCTCGGGGAGAAACCACGAGCTGCCCTGGGTTTGAACCTGGCCTCATTTGCATCATCCAATCAGAGCCCTGTAACCATGCATCTCGCTTCTGTACCCGCCCTTCTGCCTCCCGACCCTATAAAAACCCTCTGCTCCAGCCCGTGGGCGTGCCAGTCACTTGAGCTTCTTGAGAGACTGTGTCGCCCCGGGTACCCGTGTTCCTGAATAAAGCCTCTTGCTGTTTGCATCTGACTCGTGGTTTCGGTGTGATCCTTGGGCGAGGGTCTCTCCTGAGGGAAGACTGCCTTCGGGGGTCTTTCAGGAAAAGGAAGGGGAAAATGATGTAACTATATTTTAGTTTCAAAGCATTAAATTTTTAGAAATTAAAAAACAAATATTGAGTAAAAGTTGAAAAGTGTCTATTGTCCTTTTTCTACTAGAATCTCATGTTGAGTGTTAAATGGGAAAGAAGATGGTGTGGAATAATATGGCAAAGAGGAGGACTGAGAAAGATGATGTGCAAAATGGGAAGATCAGAGAGAGAGCACCATTATTCACAGCAATTACTAAACAAGAGTAAATGGGTAAGTATGGATTGTGCCCACCTGTGTGTACTAAAGACACCATCAATAACAAAGTGAATATAAGCCCGACTTTTTAATATTCTTATCTTAAATTATTGGCTTTTGTTCTGATGGCAATAAAAATAGCTTGGTATTGGCATAAGAACAGACATGTCACTCACTGGGATCGAACTGAAGACCCAGACATAAATCCCACAGCTATGGACACTTGCTTTTGATAAAGAAGCCAGATATACACACAGGAGTAAAGACAGTATTTACAACAACTGGTGTCAACCAAACTGGATGTCTACAAGTAAAAGAATGCAAATTAATCCAAACTTTTCATCCTGTACAAAACGCAACTCCAAATGCATCAAAAATTTCAACATAAAACCAGATTCAATGAACCTGATAGAAGAGAATGTGGGGACAGCCTTGAACTCACTGGCATGGGAAAAGACTTTCTAAACAGACCAACATTAGCACAGGCACTATGATCAATAATTCATAAATGGGACCTCGTGAAAGTGAGAAGCTTCTTCATAGCAAAGAACAACATAATTCAGACAAAGCAGCAAGCTACAGAATGAGAAAATACACATTTTCTTTTTGCCAACTACACATCAGATAGAGGACTAATATCCAAGATATATAAAGAACTCTAGAAACTAGATCAAAAACCCAAATGATCTAATAGAAAATGTGGTACAGATCTAAACAGAGAATTCTCAATAGAAGAAAGGCAAATGTTTGAGAAACACTTAAGAAATGATAAACATCCATACTCAACAGGAAAATGCAAATCAAAACTACTTTGACATTTCATCTTATACCTATTAGAATGGCTAATATCAATAATACAAGTGAAAGCTCGTGCTGGCAAGGATGTGGAATAAGAAAACTTATCTGTTGCTGGTGCAACTGCAAACTTGTACAGCCACTATTTAGTGGAAATCACTATGGAAGTTACTCAGAAATATGAGAATCAACTTACCTCAAGATACAGCCATAACATTCATGGGCATATACCCAAAGGATACTTCACTCTACAACAAGACACTTGCTCAATCAACCATGTTCATTGCTTCTCTATTCACATAGGCAGAAATTAGAAACAACCTTGATGATCTTCAATAGAATAATGAATAAAGAAATCACGGTACATTTACACAGTGAAGTATTAGTCAGCTGTTTAAAAAATGTCATCATGAAATTTGAAGGCAAGTGATTGGTAGAAAAATAACATTCTTTGTGCAGTAACCCAGACCCAGAAAGATAAATATGGTATGTATTCACTTATTTGTGGATATTAGCCATTAAGCAAATGATAACCAATTTACTATCTATAGGCACAGAGTTTGGGTGTAGAGGAAGAGACTGGGGAGATATGTGGATCTCTCTGGTGGAGGGAAATAGAAAAGATTTTATGGGGGGACTGGGAGTGGCAAGAATTTGAGCTGGCAGATAAGCTAGGAAGTAGGGAGACAATGAGAGAAGAAACAGCTAGAACCGAGTGGTATTTAAATGATTATGCTGGAATGTAATGCAGTGGAAGCGTCCTAAAATACATTACAGCAATCCTAATGAAGTCTCCAAATAATGAGAGAGACAGAGTCCTAAGTGATCATCTCTTTTCTCTAAATGAAACTTCCATTACCAAAACTGGGCTACATCCAATTGAGTTGTTGACCAAAAGGGTCCCATGGAAACACCCAAAACAACCTAGGCTGTTGCAAATATAATAGGTTGTTCTCCATAAACTGACAGCAAGAACCCATTGCTGAAGACAATGCTCACACGACTCATTGAACATGGAGAGGTTGAGCTGGTACCTACATAGAAACTTCACTCCTATGTTCTAGTGTCTTTAGTACAGAAAGGTACTCTGCAGGCTATCAAATGAGAAACATAAACACTAAGTCAGCAACAAACTGTTTATTTACAAGGGAGTAGTACTTATAAAATATTTTACGGCAATGGTGGTACAAAGCCTGTGGGAGTAAACAGCCGATGACTGATCTGATTTTAAGGTCCACTCCACTAGATGTAACCCATAGCTGATGGATTTTAATGACCAAATACTACTAGTTTTTTTAATAAAATTAAAATGGCTCCTAATTATACTCTGATAGATTAGTAACTTTTTCATTCATCATCAGAGAAGCTTCCTCCTACAGCAGATAGGAACAAATAGAGACTCACCTATGGACATTATGTAGAGAGAGACCTTGGAACACACAGCTCTATATGGGATATCTCCATCAAATACCACCCCTCAGACTTCAGGGAATCTCCCGGAAGTGGAGGAAGAAAGAATATAAAAGCCAGAGGAGATGGAGGCACCAGAAGAACAAGACCCTATAAATCAACTGAGCAAAGCTGATGACCTCATAGAGACTGAAGTAGCAAGCACAGGGCTTACATGGACCTGTTCCTGGTCCTCTACATAAATATCACAGCTTTCAGTTTCTTATTTTTATGGGACTCTTGAGTGCATAAATGAATGGGTCGCTGACTCTTGTGCCTTTTCTTGGGGTTCTTTTCCTTCCGTTGGTTTGCTTTGTCCAACTTCAATGTGATGGTTTTTGATTTATCATTTTTATATTTTATTTTGTTATGTTATATTGTTATCTCTTAGAATCCTATTCTTTTCTAATGGGATACAGAAAGGGAGTGGTGGGTCCAGATGTGAAAGGAGTTGGGGAGGAACTGGGAGGAGTAGAGAGAGGAGAAACTGTAATCAGGATATATTGTATGAGAAAATAATCTTTTTAATTAAAGGGGGGAAAAAGAAGAAAGTGTGTGGATTTGGTTTGGTTAGGAAGTGAGGAGGATCTAGGAGGAGTTGGGGAAGGGAAAACCATAATAAGAATATATTTTATGAAAAAATCTATTTTAAATTTTAAAAATTATCTGAAAACCATAAAATATTAAATGTGAGGCAATTTGTGCTATTAAAATCTTACATCAGTTTGTATTGATTGGTTCCCATGGGGAAAAGAGAGCCAGGAACTGCTGAAGTAGCACTCATATCTGTGCTCCTGATGATGTTATCTAAAACTTTGATTTCCTTAATGGGTGTGGCATTTTTGTTGTAACAATTAATTGTATAGTATTTTTGTACAATCAAAAAACAGGGTTGGATTAAAAATATTAAGTAATTTTGGCAACAAGAAAACCTTGTCCACTGTGATGCTTTTAACATTGTTATGAAGAAGCTGGGTATTTCCTTTTCACTTAAATTCCTTTATCTTCTGGGGAAAATGGAGTAATTATAATTTCTGCTTATTTCTTCAGAGTCTTCTTAGCAGTGTATCAATTTCACTCAAATTCTTACAGTTAAATGTGTCCATTTAAAGTTATTTCCTACATTTACCTTGCTGATGCTACTCAGTATAGAATCATAGCAATCTTGTTCAAAGAGAAATGTCCACAGTAGACATTTTTCCTTTCAGAAATGATTTTAAGTCTGAGCAATAAAGAGAATGACAAACTCAAGAGAGCTCGTGTTGTTTTTCCCCATTTCGAGAGCTCTGCACTTGTTCTTTAAGGCACTTTAGAATACTAAATGTATATTGTTTGATTTATTTCACCATCTCCTGGAGTACACTTAGTTTTGTGTATTTAAACAGAGAGTCAGAAATGGCTGGGCCAACAACATCCATCAAAACAACTTGGGAACCACTTAAGATATTGGTCATTAGATAAAGTCAAGATAGCTTTCCTTCTAGGGAGTGTACGAGTTTCTGTTAAAAGTATAAATTCAGGGTGGGAGGAGAGCAGGAGCAAGATAGAAAGTTTTAAACAGAAATATGGCTTAATGCATTATCATTGCTTCTCAAAGTACATACCCTGTGTGTACCTGGAGAGTTTTCTATTGACTGTGATGGATACCCATATGGGACCTGAAAAGAAAACACCAGAGTCTCCTGTGGCTGAATCTGAACATGTTTTAAATTGTCAACCTGCAAAGGTTTTAATTGATTCACAATGTCTTGCTCAAAAAAGCCAGAGTCTATGTATTGATTCGCTTCTTTAATTTTGAACAAAGTAATTAGGACTCTATCCTAAAGAATATAAGTGAGACCACTTTGGAATGCTCCATGAGTAGGGAAGGGAGATACACATATATAATTCCAGCACTCAGGAAATGGATGAAGAAGAATAGAATTCAATAAGGAAAGGAAAACATGCAAAAAATTAATGAGTAAGAAAATGAATTGGTATTTTCCCTATAAAAGTTCAAGATGCTTTAGGAAATTGAAGGAGAATTATCCAGTTAGAAATTTATCCAGAAACAGGGCCTGACATACATCCACAGTCTTCCTCAGCAATGTTTTCTACTATTTTAAATACTTGTCACAGTTTGTTTCCAGCTAAACAATGAGAAAATAGCCCATACCTTGAATTGTAATCCAAATCACTTTACTTATTTTATATATGAGAACATATGCATTTCTATTCATCTATTTGTAGTATTGTTATATTGAGTGGCTGTTAGCTGTGGCTAGCCTGGACTCACCCACCATGTAGCCAAAGCTGGTGAAGATCATGCATACCTTCTGCCTTACTCTTCTAAGAGCCAAGTTTACAGGCATGAACTACCGTCCAAGGCTATGTAATATGATTATTAAATTTTCTGGGCATGCTCATTAAACTATAAGAACAATTCATGTGATCAGGATTAGAGAGGACGGGTGAAGAGAAAGTAAATAGATTCTTTAGTTTAAAACCACAGCGGAACTTATAGACAGATAAGCATTGTATCTACAACCAAGTGCACAGTGACTCTCCTAGTTCTCCATGGAGAACACACCTCAGTAATTCTGTTCTCTGCTGTTATTATTTGTGTCAACATAGTCCTCTGAGGAAACATGTTCCCCTAATTTTCATATTAAGTGCCCCCCCAAGTCTGATCTTGAGGCTAGAAATGAAGAAGAGACAGGAATATCTCCTCACTGGCCAGATGTACAACCTGGTTTTATTTTCCAGCTTTGATTCAGAATGAATGTAGTTACCTTTTGCAAATTGAGAATAGCACATGTAAATGCCTCATCTGTGTGCCATGTGTAGCTAATTTGCTGACAAGCACTCTCTGCTAAGCCTGAGTACTTTAGTGAATGTAAGATACACACAATGTGACAGCACTGTCTTTTGTAGATGTTGCACAAGGTCGTCATCCTCTCACCAGTTTATACCAGGTGCTTTCTCTTACCTTTTCTCTTGCTCTTCAATTTTTCTGTCAAATCGCTGTCCTTCTTCAAAAGCTTGTCTGAGCCAGCCCTGGATTTTCTTTTCACTTAAATCTCAAAGCTAGTCATAATTATGTACTACTTCCACAGGCCTAGAGCTGTGTGTCTGACAATATCCCTGTTAACTTTCAGCAATAATAGTGCCTACATTCTCAAAAATCACATATATGTAGCAGTTTCTGATCTGATCATTCACTGTATTTGTGACCGTTTTTTAAACTAGGCTTTAATATTGACTTTGTGGAAAGAGGAAATATAAACCTACTTTTGAGAAGGACATTTTATTTGCTTAGTATGTTTAATTAAAATATATTCATATCTCTTCCCCCTTTCCCTTTCAACTCTCCAGCCCCTCCCAAATTGATGGGCCCCCTCTCTCTCCCTCACAAATTGGTGGCTATATGTATATAATACATATATATGCACAAATATATAAATATAATCTGCTCATTCCACTTTTGTTATTCATGTGCATATGATTTGAGAGCTGACCACTTTGTACTGAATAACCAATTAGGGCTAATCCCTGGGAGATGATAATTCTCCCTCTCTCTGCATTCATTAGTTGCCTATAGTTCTTTGTTTAGGGGTCAAACTCCATGAAATTTTCCCTCTTTTGTGTCTGCATGCTTAGAAGGATAATTTTCTTTCTTTCTTTATTATTTTTATAACACAATTCTTTATTGTTCTTTGGGAATTTCACATCATGCACCCCAATCCCATTCACCTCCCAGTCCCTCCATATCCTCATCTCACCCTTGCAGCATTCTCCTAAAAGAACCACCCCCCCAAAAAAAAAACATCAATTAAAAACAAAGCAAAAAAAAACCCAAACAAACAGAAAAACCAGCCCACTCCTCCATGTTTCCAACACCTCTTCATTCCTTCTAGTGGCATCAGGAGTTCCTGTGTGTCACGCAGCATACCCTTTTGCCCAATCAGCCCTCCCACAAAATGTCTACTGCAATGAGTCATTGGTCTGTTTCAAGACCTCTGGCATACCGACATCACTGGACCCTCAGCAAAATTCCTCCCTGATATCCTGCTGTTGCCCGGAGTCGTGGAGATCCTGTGATTATTTTTCTATGGGATCAGTCCCTCTATAAACACCAGTGTAGGCCAACCCCAGACCCAGGACGTGGGTCTGGGTGATAGCTGAGCTGGAGAAGGGCAAAGCCAGCTCTCCTAGGCCCATACCACCTAGGCCAGTTCTCCCACACCCAGGATAAAGGGTGGGGTCATCTCTCCTGATTGTAGGGGCCAGCTCTCCCATGGGAGTTGGGGCCAGCTCTCCTGCAATGTCCAGTGAGGGTCAGGACCAACTATCCCAGGGCTAGCAAAGGCCAGGGCCAGCTCAGCATGGACCTCAGATTTCTGCACACATGATTCTTATGATCCCCTGTGGCAACATAGATCATGGATATTATCACAGACCCCAGCTGCAGCAGGAACACTGTCAACAAATTTCTAAACAGTCTTATTAAATAAAAAAAAAACACGGAGCAAGATATAGGGGTGAAAACCTGAGAGATCAGGGAAATATGGAAAGCCACAGCTAACCTCACCTCACCAACTCTGCAGCCTCCAAAGGCGAGTTACTTCCTGTCTACCCATGCCTATATGCCTTGCTGTTCTGCCATCTGATTTGCTCTCTCTGTCCAGCTGCATCATTTCTTCTTCCTGCCCAGCTCTGTCACTTCCTATCTGTCTGTACAGATCTCCAGACATCCATGGTTAACTAGTGTTGGAATTTAAGGCATGAGCTACCATGCCTGGCTCTGTTCCCAGTGTGGCCTTGAACTCACAGAGATCCAGACAGATTCTCTGCTTGCCAAGTAATAGGATTAAAGGTGTGTGCTACATTGCCTGACTTCTATATAGTGGCTTCCTTTTTTCTCTGATCTCCAGGCAAATTATATTTTATTGGGAAACACAGTATATTGGGGGACACAATACATCACCACAGGACACAGAACCAGACAAGACCCCTGGAGGTAGCTCAGGCCTGGATGTCACCATGACCCCAGTGGCAGCAAGGCTCCCAGAAACCATCATGATCTCAGGAGGCCATCCATACCCTGGGCATCCACACAGTCCTTGGTAATAACAGGAGACATGGACATCAACTCAGATCCTGGCTGCTGCAGGGCTACAGACCCAGACAGGGTCCCAGATACACCATGGTCTTGTGTGACAGCACAGGCCACCCAGATTGGCATGGTCATCCTGGTGGTGGCAAGACCCTCAGGCACCAACATGGTAACCTAGACCTCAGGCATTTGTGTGGTCTTTGGTGTTACCATGGGCCACGGACATCAATACAGACCCCAGCTGTGGTAGGACCATGGACCAAGACAAGATCAGCAGTCTGGGCACAGATGTCACCATGGCCTCAGGTGGCAATGCAGGCCACTCAGATTGGCCTGGCCCCCACTGAAGCATGGTCTTCAAATACCAACACATCTCCAGGTGGTGGCTCCAGACCTCTGGAATCGGCATGGCCTTCAGTGGTCATGGACATAAACACAGACCCTGTCTACAGGGGAGTCACAGATCCAGACATGGCCCTTGGTAGCCGCCCTGGCTGAGACAATAGCATGGCTCTAGGTGACAGTGCAGGTCACTCAGATCAGCATGGTCCTGATGGCAGCATGACCCTCAGGTGCCAACATGGCCGCAGGCTACAACATAGACTCCAGGAATTCCTGCAGACTTTTGTGACACTATGCATCACAGATATCGACACAGACCCTGGCTGTTGTGGTAGGGCCATGGATCAAGACATGACCCCCAGTTCCAGCCTGGTCCTGAATGCCACCATGGTACTTTGTGGCAGTGCAGGCCACTCATATTTGTATGGGCTCAACTGAAGCATGACCCATAGTTGGCTCCTTTTACTCTTTTTTTTGGGGCCCACCACCCAGCCCACAAATAAATACATGGAGACTTATTCTTACTTATGAATGCCTAGCCATAACTTGGCTTGTTTCTAGTCAGCTTTTCTAACTTAAATTAAATTACCTCATTTCTCTTTAACTACATTTTGCCTTTGGGCTTTTTAGCTTTCTTTATTCCATATGTCTTTCTTCCCTTCTTACTCAGTGGCTAGCTGGGTGGCTCGTCCCTGGAGTCCTCCTCTCTTTCTCCTTTTCTCCTTCCTTGCTTTTCTCCCCTCTTCTTTCAAGCTTAGATGTCTCTTATGTATTTTCACTTCCTGGCAGTCCCACCTATCCCTCTCACCTGCCTCTCTATTGGCCGTTCAGCTCTTTATTAGACCATCAGGTGTTTTAGACAAGCAAAGTAACACAGCTTTACAGAGTTAAATAAATGCAACATAAAAGAATGCAACAGATCTTTGTATCATTAAACAAATATTCCATAGCATAAACAAAAATAAAATATCTTAAACTAATATTCTACAACATTTCCCCTAATTTGTCTAAATAAAAATGAAAAGAGTTGCAGTTTTCCATGTGTGTAACAGTTACCAGTTTTTCCTTCTGAGACTGTATCTTCCTTAAGAGGTGCTGGGAAAGACACACCTTGAAGGTTGGTAGAACCTATATCTGCACAAAATCTAATCAACTCTTTAAATTTAAGTTAGAACAAACCCTTTAGTGTCCCTTTACAAGTCATTTTAGTATTGGAAAAAGCCAATTGATTGGTAAGCCCCTTTCCCACCACTGGGTCAGCGCAAAGGTACCTGTAGCTTGGAAGAGATGGGACACAAAATCTGGGTACAATTCTTCCAGTCATGGTGTTATTCCGTTAGTAACAACCTTTTTTTTTTTTCTCCATTGGTGGGCAATTCTCCCTGTGCCCTTAAGGTTGCTTAGTTGGTAAGCTTGCAAAGGATAGTATAATTGGTTGTACACCGCTCAGTAACCTGAGGGGCAAGTCCTGTGAGCCTGGATTTCTGTTGTAGGATCCAATTTAACATGGCCTACCCTTATTGAGGAAATTGTCATGTATCTATGGAACCTTGTACGAGGCTCCACAAACCAAAAATAAAAATGGAAATATGTTATGGAAATAAGTTCAGATCCCTTGGCTATGCATTTGTCCCTCAATCTTGCTTCTATTTCCTTAGCAGCTAAAGGTAATGTCCCTTCTTCCAAAAAGAAGGGATGTCTCCTGAACACATCCTAAGAATTGATGAAACTGTAATGTTTTTACCTCACTTTTGAGATTCTGTAAAATCTCCTTCAAAGTACTAACATATAACTCCCTGTCTCCAGAGTCTACTCATCTCATGTTTTACACCAAGAATTCAGACTGTACTCAACCCTAACCTCTACTTTCCTCTTTATCTTTATTTGTTTGGTTCTCTCAGGATCATCCCCTCATCTTTCCACTGTAAGGATGCAAGTCATCTTTTCAGGACACATTGCCATGTTTTCATGTCATGGTCCCATGGTCCTGATAGGAGCTACATGGGAATGAAGAAATGACAGGCACTGAAGATACAACAGACAACATACTGAACGGCTGAGACTGGGTTGGCTGTGATCATAATAGTGGAGGATACCTATTATGTAACCTGGAAAGTTATCAGGTTTATTATGTACTGCATTAGGAGAAGGGGTTAGCTAGTCTTAGTGTGGATCTCTGCAGGGGTTTGGTCTGAGGTTGTAAATATCCAGGAGGTTTATGTTCATGAATATTTTACCTGAATATATATGTATGTATAAATATATGTGTGTGTGTATGTGTGTGTGTGTGTGTGATGTGTGTGTGTGTGTGTGTATGCAAAAATGTGTGTGCTTCATACCATGCAGGCCAGAAAAGGAGAGGAACTGGAGCTGTAACTGAGCTACAGACACTTTTGAGTCCTCACGTATGCAGTAGGAACCAAAGTCAAGTCATGTGCAAGAACAGCAAGTGATCGTGGCTGTTGAGCCATCTTTCCAGCCCCAAAGTAATTGATGGAGCAAGATATTGTCTTGATGATAATAAACCAGACTCAAAAGGATGAATGCCATGTGATCATTCTCATCATTGGTTCCTAGCTCCAAATCTAAGACATGAGTATATAATCTATAGTAACCACAGAAACAAGACATGTAAATAAATAAAGAGCCAATTAGAAAACCCTAGAGAAGGAAATAGGAAGATATAGATGATATAATGGGAGAAATGAGAAAAATTGGAAGGAGGTTTAACTGGGGAGGCTGGAGAGATACCAATACAGATGGAGGGAGAAGAAAAAGGATAGATAACACTAAAGATGTTTTAAAAAGCCTTAAGGAATCATATTATTCTATATTATATTTACCTAAAATTACATATAATGCATATGTGTGTGTGTTGTATATGTATAGTGGAAATAATAACCTTGGGCTGACAAGGTTCCCCACAAGAGCTGTAGAGTAATAAAAATACAGCACTGCCGGGCGTTGGTGGCACATGCCTTTAATCCCAGCACTCGGGAGGCAGAGCCAGGCAGATCTCTGTGAGTTCGAGGCCAGCCTGGGCTACCAAGTGAGCTCCAGGAAAGGCGCAAAGCTACACAGAGAAACCCTGTCTCGAAAAACCAAAAAACAAAAAAAAAATACAGCACCAAGCATGAAAAAACCTAGTCCACTTGTTGGTAAGAGTAGTCCAACAGAATCATAAAACAATATGCACTATTGCTGTTACCTTTGGTTGCCTCCCAAATGTTGAAGATCGGCCCCTGTTACTAAAGACACCATGTACTTCAGATAAAGATTCTAGCTGTATCTAACCTCAAGGCCTCTTCCCTAAGGACTAGCTTTTGCAGTGCCACAAGGTGTTATGTAAGCTTCCAAAGTAGAAAGGTAACCAATATTCCTACCCTGATGCATCTGCCTCTGATGCCTATGACTTACAACAATGACCAGCATGGCAAGATATTCCTAAAAGTGAAGCAGGGTAGTACTCACATCTTAGTGGTAACCATCAGCTATCTAATTAGACTGAAGGCTCTTTCAATGGGAGAGAAATCACATCTGGTAAGGTAAACCTAGCCAAACACTCATGCTTGGCTAGTGAGGTCATGGATGTTAGAGAAGAACCCACTACCACCACTTTATTAAAGTAGCATAATCTGTAACTGTATTTTAAATACTTATCCTTACACCCACAGGTATTTAGCTGTCACCCCTCATCAAAGAAATTTCTCTTTGCAACAGACTGAGACCATTAAGGAAAACCACAACTGGTCACAACGAAAACAACAACTTATCATGGGATGCCCAGTCCCAGTAGACACATCTACAGTAAAATTCTGGCACCTAAGGCTCAGAGAACATCACAAAAGAGACAGCAGAAAGATTAAGTGCCAGAGGACCTGGAAATCTGCTGTGAGACTGTCTCCTAGAAATGTCAGAGAAGCTTCACGCAGATACCACAAAAATATAGCTTTACTAAACAAGACCTGAAACTATAACAATGCTAACAGATATGCTAACATGGGAGAGGAACTTCTTATGGAATGTCACCCCTAGACAAAGAACTAGAAGCAAGAAATAATGGCTGACAGAGGAGGAATTAGTCTTCACCAGGAATGAGACCTTAATTGGTTAGTTAATACCAAACCATCTGTCCTGAATTTATAAACATAAAACCAAGACTAAATGGATATGACAGGTTGTATTTATATATTTAGGCATTTAAATATATAACAAAATTTTTCAAAAGGCTGTGTATTTAAGATGGAGTAAGGGGGCCATAGGAGGTGTTGGGGCAGGAAAGAGATTGAAAGGAGGGAAAGGGAAGAATGAAAAATGATGTAATTATATTTTGATTTTAAAAAAAAACTCTTGTTAAGGCCTCACTTGGGTAGTCAACACTGGCTGGCATATCAAGTTGGGGCAGGACTAAGGACTTAGCCCCTCCCCCTGCATCAAGGCTGAGCAAGGCATCCCACAATAGGGAATGGGCTCTAAAAAGCCAGTTCATGTGCCCTGGACAGGTCCTGGTCCCATTGCCAGGGGCCCCACAAACAAATCAAGCCACACAACTGTCACCCACATTCAGAGGGCCTAATTGGGTCCCATACAGGCTCCCCAGCTGTCAGTCCAGAGTCCATTAGCTCCCATTAGCTCACTCCGGTCAGCTGTCTCTGTGTTTTTTTCCATCAGGAGTGAATCTGGGGTGGGATGGGGAGTGGGGGGAAATGAGAGAAGGAGAAGGAGGGGGAACAATGGTTGGTATGTAAAATGGAAAAAAAAATTAAATAAAAAAGAACCTTCCTTTAAAAAAATCTCTTGTTAATCACTTGAAATGCAAATGAGTTTAGAGGTATGGTGATTTTTAAAAATTTATCTTCCTTTGAACATTGTTTGTGTTATTTCCTACTCTTTCATAATAACATAGTATTGTATTATGAATTATGGAGCACAAAACATAATGTTACATTCAGTAACATTTTTGAAGGTATAGTGATAATAAAAATCTCCTGTTACTGAAAACACTACCAATTATGATGAGTAGGCTAACACTTCATTCTGAACTGCATTCTTCATGCTGTCATTGTGTTAGAGGAAGCAGGTACATTTGCACAATCTGTTGTGTTATCAATTTTCTTTTTATAACAAATAAGGCTGTCACTCTAAACAAATTGTTTTCTTCAGATTATTCTTTCAATATAGACAGGAGACAATTTTTCAATCATTCTGAGAGGCTCCTCGAACTGCTTACTTATCCTCAACAATAAAGGATAAATTTAAGCAAGATTCCAACTACTTCCCATTTGAATTTCCCATCAGTTAAAACTATCAGTCTGGACTTGATAATAAAATGTTCATAAATGATGTCAACCTGGTAAAAAATTTTAACAACATAACAAAAAATAAATGCAAGCAATCAATCAAGTCCATTAGGTCAAAAGCAAAGCAACAGTGGAATTTTTCCACGTAAAGGCAATGGCAAAATGCAGCATTCCATAAGCAGTCAAATGTGTGTCTGTAGTATATTTCACAGTGTATGGATGTCAGAGACATCACTTGATATCTGCAGAAGACTGGTCTCACAATCCTTGTGAATATCAAGTCATGTGAATGCTTAAGTCCCATGGAAAATGCTATAGTTTTCCCAATAATCCACAACCCCCTGTATAATTTAAGCCATTTCTAGATTAACTCTAAGAATTGTACGTGCATGATAATAGTTATGCTGTATTGTTAGAAATGAATAAGAACAAATTTTAAGTTTGCAATTCACATGCAGATTTTTTTTTTTTTAACTATTCTCTTTCCTGGTTGGGTGAATAGATGTATGTGGATCCTGGGAGTATGGAAGGAAAGTCACTTACATTTAGTTTTTATTCTTATGTTTTGACACAGAGCTCAGAATAACCATCAGTTTTTGCAAGTGACTGAAGTATTGTTTGCTCATAATAACTCCCCTTCCTTTGATTATAACTGTTGTTTTTCTAAGGTTGTTGATGAGGTGAGTAGCTTTAGGATAGCCCTGGTCGCCAGAAAGAGACAGTAGTCAGCAAGTTCGGCATTTCAGTCTTACTCAGAGACCTTAGCGGGGAAGACTGAATTCTGAATATTCTCTTGAACAGGACATAAAGAGCAGGGTATGAGTTGACAAATCAAGGAAGTAGAAGAACGGCACATTTACCCTGTCACTGAGCCGTGACTTGCGAATCTCTTTGTCTTGGTGAACCTTTGATTCTGAATCTTTTTTATATATCTATTCCTGTCTTGGCATCGTTTATATGAAAAAAACTGCTAAGTTTAAAATCATGTTTTCCTGGGTTCTTGAGCCATTTGATTGAGCTACTAAGTAGAAAGATATACAAAAGAACACTTATTGTATAATTGGGTCAGAAGAAAAGAAGGACCCAACAATGAACCTCCTTGAACTTTTTAACTCATGGAATCTGGTGGTAACTCTAGGCAAACTGTCTCAGAATTGGTTTGAAAAACAGGGTATCCAAAGAGTTGGGGATTTGCTTAGTGTAAAAACAACAACAAAAAACAACCAACCAACCAAACAAACAAAAAAACCCCACATATTTGCTGGCAGAAATGCTGTGTGTGTAGAAAATTAGTGTTTTTATAAACCTATGAATGTCAAATTGCATAATGGTTCAGAATCAGAAGGCATTTAATCAGCCAGGGTCAAATAATCTATTAAATTGCTGTGATTCAGAACTAAAGCTAAAAATTTTGATATTTATCTAATTTAATCCTCATGATAAGTAAAGGAGGTTTACTATTCTCTTTTTGTAAACCAGAAAGTTTGAGCTTAATAGCATTTTACAAAAAAAAAAAAAAAAAAGGACAATAGTATTAAGATAAAAGGCCAAACAAATAACACCAGGAATAAGAACTTTTTAAACAAAGATTTTTTTAAGCCGGGTGGTGGTGCACACCTTTAATCCCAGCACTCGGGAGGCAGAGCCAGGTGGATCTCTGTGAGTTCGAGGCCAGCCTGGTCTACAGAATGAGTTCCAGGAAAGGAGTGGGGGTGGTGTAAAGCATGACAAATTATAACAATTTGGGGTTTTATTTTTTAAGCAGGATCTTATTTTATTTTGTTTCTTCCCTCTGTGATAAAACACCAGACACACTGCTTAAAGAAAGATTTATTTGGCCTTTGGATTCAGAATGCTTAGGTTGTGCTGGCGTTGCCTGCTGTGTGCCAGCAGAACATCATGGCTGCAAGGCTGTGTAGCTGGAAAATTCACTTCATGACAGACACAAGCAGAGGGAATGGGTTGTTGGCCCAGCACCAAGTATTACCTTCAAAGGCACACTCCCACGGACCTATTTGCTACCGTTAGACCTCATCTCTTGAAGTTTTCATAAACTCCAAAAGAACCTCACCAGCTGGGACCAAGTCCTCAAACACATGAGCATATGAAAGACATTTCAGAATTAAGCCAGAACACTATGTAGCCAAAGCTGGCCTCCTACCTCAGTCTTCCAACTGCTGAGATTGCATCTGTGCATTATCATGCTCAAATTCATCAGTTTTAAAAGTAAAGAGATGCACAAACACAAATGCCCTTTGAAACCAATTGTTTCAAGAGGTAAAGCCTCCCCACCCCACCTGAACCTTAGGAATTCTCTTCCAAAGCTGGCCAACTGTTTCATCACATGTGGCCACAAGATGCTTGAAAATAAATGAATCACATCACCAGAGAAGAAGTCTCATTGATTATAATATTTTTAATGCTCCAATGCTTGTCCCTTTGTACTGCCTCATCTGTGTCCACGGTCACATGTTACTCCAATGAACTTTCTCTATGTCTTTTGTAACTTCAGGGGATGAAAATAAATGAAGTGGAAGTTCACTTGTGGCAGCGGTTAGTGAATAGCACACATGAACTCCCCCAGCTCTACACTAACACCCTTACAGAGTAGTGGTCTCAATCTCAGATAGTTCCACCAAAGAGGCCTGCATCACAAGAGGTAGAGAACGGCATCCCTTTCCTGATATTAAGGACAGAGCATATTTGTATTGTTTTGACCAACTATAAACAAATTTCTTCCTTTCTTTTTTCTTTACTCCCTTCCTCCATCCCTCCCTTTTTTCCTACCATTCTTCCTCCCCTCTTTCTTTTTATGATGTTGGCCATAATATTTTGCCTAATATATGCTAAGCAAACCCTTGTCCACTGAGCTACATCCCCCAAAGATTCATAATTTAAATGATTAACCAGCTGAGGAAAGAATGACAGACTAGTTTGCCTAAGAATTGCCATTATTTGCCAATAAAATTGCAAAATGCCAGTTAGTTAAATTTCACATAAATAGTAACTGCTTTCTAAGCATGAGAAATATATATTTTAAAAAAGGTTCATTGGTTATCTGACAATAAATAATCCCATCTCAGAGGCTCTGCTTTTTGTCTTTCAAACCTATGATAAAACATTTCAAACAGAGGACATTTTGTGGATATAGAACATAAAATAGAGCAGTTAGAATTCAAAAAATACAAGGGAAATATAAAAATAATGATCTTTATCAGACATGAAAACATATGTCTTGGACAAAGCATATTAATCATGAAAGGTAAAGAGTTTCCTGAAAATAAGGGTGATATGATTGTCTTCTACTAATTCACTAGTGGCAGAGAGTCTGTAAATGATATTTATGGCCTCACTTTAAAGGAAGGACTATACACTGATGCTTTTCATCTCTGAGCTTTCTAATCATTATCACTGAAAGGTACTAGGCTGATCTGTGTTTGGTTTTTACTGCAGAATTCATCTCCATCAGTGTTTTTAATTATACTTTAGCTTTGTTTTGAAGGACTTACAACATATTGCAAGCAATACTCCTGATTCAGCTATGCTGTACATATTTTATAATGTTGAAAAAAATGAACAAAAGAAGCTCGTGTTCAAAAAAATGTCTGTGAACTTGGTAGCTTTAGATGACTTAAGGACAAGCTCAGGAAAATCAACTGTTTCAAATGTAAATTATTTTTAGGCTCCATACAGTTTCTTGTGTCCAAACATACCCATTCTCTAAATGCAGGAGCACCCTCTAAACATGTCCTCAGTGTAAGCTCAGATGTAACATGGGATGAATGCAAAAGCCATGCATTTTGTGGGATCTTTGTCTCTCTGCAGCATCTGTAATAAGAAATTAGGAGATGGAACTCTAGGCTTGTTACAAGAGCCTGTGGAGAGTGCGTAGAGTTCATATCACAGAGATGAACAAGGCATTTAGCAAATGGTCCGGAATAAGGTGTTCCACTGGGACTGTGAGTTCCTGAGTCCTATGCCCCAGCAATGTGACTAAACCACCCACATATTTATGTCCCCTTTTGCAGAAGTTCGACACATTTCTACTCTTCACTTGGAGGTTTGTGCTATCATCTTCATCATCGACCATTTTAGAAGGCTTCTGTGCATAACTGCTTAGGAATGGCACTTAAAGCCACACACAAAGACTACACTGATTCTTCTCAGGCTGTCAGTTGCCAAATTCTCAGTGTAAATTCACTAAAGAATGTCTATGAGAATTATTCATGACTTGGAGCCATCACACTAATCATTAATAATTTTGCTAGGTTTACAACTGATGACAGACACTAGTTTCAATTTAGAAATTCACAGTTCCTCTTGAGGATGAAGAATATACAGAAGGACAAATTGGTCATATTGTCATCTGCCTCATTTAGTTGGTGTTTGCAAAGCAAGCTGAAGTATGTGGCTGGCAGAGCAGTCTTTCTCTAGGCACTGTAGTTGTTCAATGAACAATTAATCATCAGAGCAAGTATTTAAGGTTTCCAAGGTGTTAGTCACCAGGCATCCTGCTATGGTATGCTGTCTTGAGAAGAAAGTATCTAACCAACATGAAATCACGTAATTAACAAACACTAGGAAATCCCTTTAAAGACACAGGTCTGCTGCTTGAACAGTTCAATATGATGATAACAGAGATGATGAAATAACAATAAAATTAAGGGAAAATGTAATTGCTGCATCTTTTTTTTTAATTTTCAACAAGCAAGTTGGTTAAAGATCAAAAGCTATAATGTTGTCATTTTAAAATGTATTTCCAAACTATCTTTTTTTCAAATCCCCTGACATTATTTAGGTGATTTTATTCTTTTACCTCCAATTACAGCATTTCCTTGTGTCGTAGGGTTTTGAGTTTCCCTGTCTTCCTGAGACATTGATAATTTCCACCTAACACTGTAGTGTTTGGGAAGGGAAAGGAAAACTGTAGTGTGTCATCTTCTTGTCTTCAAGACATGTCATCTGCAAAATGCCCTCAGTTCATGACTTCCTCTGATTTTAAGTTAATCAGCCTTCATACTGCACCACATCTGGTAAAGCCTAACATCTCCACAATTAAGTTAGAAGACCTGAGGTTCCTCAAAGGACACTTGCTGTTTTACATGTGAGTAGGTGGAGAGCACAGATACAGAAGACAGAGTGCAAGAAGAAGAAGAAGAAGAAGAAGAAGAAGAAGAAGAAGAAGAAGAAGAAGAAGAAGAAGAAGAAGAAGGAAGAGTGCAAGTTAAAAATGTTTGTTCCTTGAATGCCACTGGGATACTGGAGTTTGTAGAAGCATGAAAATGTAATAGGGAAACAAACAGGAGAGGAAAAAGAAGAAAATCCAGGAAAGTGTCTTTGCCTCATCACCTGAAAGCATGTGTAAATGGAAGCAGAAATACTCCCCAGAGGATATCGAAGAGGAGATGAAAATCATTCCATTACCTTAACACCTTTCTTGAAATTCCTTGGCAGTCAGCTAAATGTATCTTATCATGTAGCCCCATTTTCTGCCTCTCAGCATGACTGATGTTTACAAATTATTTTATTTTATTTTTGGGATTCTAATAAAATTGCATCATTTTCCCCTTCTCTTTCCTTACCCCAAACCCTCAACTACTTTCTTTCTTTCAAATTTTATGGCTTCTTTTTTCTTTGTTACATGTATATTGGTATATGTATACATACCTATATATGTGTGTATACATATATTATGCACATATATATTATGTATATATATATCACTAAATATATGTTATGTATGATAACATATGTATTAGTTGAGAATTATAGATATTACTAAATAATATATACACATACCCACACACACATACCCACACATATATATGTATGTATGTATGTATGTGTGTATGTATGTATGTATGTATATACAGTCCTAAATAAAACCTGTTCAGTATGTTAGCAGGGCTGGCCATTTGGTACAGGATAACTGATTGGTGTAGTCTTTCCTAGAGAAAACTACTTTTGCCACTCTCAGCATTCCTTAATTACCTGTAGTCCTTTCAGTAGGGTGGTATACTTCTTAGCTATCTGCCATCCACTGTAGCATGTCTACACTGTTATTGTTCCTGTTCATGTCATATTTAGGTGGTCATGTTAGTGAGACTTAGAAGATGTAGCTTCTAAAGAAAGGTCTATGAGGCATAGACTTATCTTCTGGCTCTTACAATCTTTCCTGCGACCTCCTGTAATGTTTCCTGAGGCTTAGATGCAGGAGTTGTTTTATAGATATAGCCTTTGGGACTGGGATCCACAATTGTGCATTTTGATTGGTTGTGCCTGTTGTGAGGATCTCCATCCATTGCAAAGAGAAGTTTCTTTGATGAGGGGTGAGGTCTACACTTAGCTGAGGGTTTATGGACAAATATTAGAGTTTAGTTCAGGATATACTGCTGATTAGTAAAGCAGTAGTTGTAGGTTCTCCTCCAAGATCCATTACTTCACTAGCCCTGAGTTATTAGCTACATTTCTAATACCAGACATAATTTTCGTGTGATTGAGTTGGTCTTAAGTTCAATTATAGAGCTGTTTGTTACCACCAAGATATGTGTGTCACTACTGCAACCTTAGGGTTATGGTATCATGCCGATTGTTATGATGGTTCACATGCCTCAAGGTTGGGAAGGACTATTGGTTGCTTCCCTTCTTTGGAAGCCTTCATGGTACCTTCTATTACCATGAGAACTTGTCTTCAGAGAAAAGGCATTCAGATCAGTTCCAGTTCAGAGGCCTTTAGGCACCATAAATGAAGTACATGCTGTCTTCAGCAGTAAAGACTTGCTTTCCACCTCTGGGAGGAGACCAAGGACAACAGCAATAGTCTAGAATGTTTTGGGAGTCTCTTGAATGAACCTGATCAACACCTCAAAACATGATGTTTCATGCCTGGTATTATAGGTTTTGTTAGGTGGTCTCTGGCTCTTGGAAGGAGGATAGAAGAACTGTCAGTTCAGATGAGAAAATTTTATTTATATTTATACACATACTTATGTTTACTACAGGTTGTTTTAATTTCTTTATGGAGATAGTTGATGGTATAGTTCCTTATTCCTTTTTCAGACACCCTACCTGTTACTTTATCCTTTTCGCTCCTTCCTCTGCCTATATTTCTCTCCCCAGCACTAGTGAAAGCCTCTAGCCTTTCCCCCATCTCCCATATCCTAGCACTTGTACCCCACCGTTCCTCTCCCCGCTGCTTCTCCAACTCCTGGCAATGGTCCGTTTTTATTTTCCTAGATTCTGCAGTTATTTCAGGATATTTACTCACATCTAAGCATTTGGAGCTAGGGTCCTCAGATGAGAGAGAACATGTGACATGCAACATGTTTCTTTCTGTGTCTGAGTTATCTCACTCAATATGTTTCCTAATTCCATCCAGTGATATGCAAAATTCATGATTTCATTTTTCTTTACAAATGAATATATTCCATTTTGTATATTTTTCATTATTGTTTCATTGGTTCAAGGACATATAGGTTGTACCCATTTCCTACCTGTTCTTAGTAGAGCAGCAATGAACATGGCTGAGCAAATATCTGTATAGTATGAGGTTGAGACCTGTGGGAATATGCTGAAGACTGGTACAGCTGAATCATTGGGTAGACTAACTTTTAGCTTTTTGAGAATTTTCCACACTGATTTTCAACAAGATTGATTTTAATTTTTTCATCTTTCTCATACGGAAACAAAGAACAATGTCCACATGAACTATTCACAATTACATTATTCAGAAATGCTTTTCTTCATTTCGTCTAGCCGTTACCTATCTCTCTTATTTTTCTTTTACAAATTTGTTTCTCTTGGGAATACAGAAATGAGGAATCTAGAATTAAAATCTTTCACATTCCAAGGGTACTACTGTGAGCCTTATACATCGATCTTGCAGCATAAATCTCTTTATCCTTTTATCCCTTGTATTTATAGCCAAAATGAACATGGAAAAACATGCTTGAATATGAGATTTTATGTTCACATTTTGAGGCAATGTCTGAATCATTACAGTTTTAAAAATTAGAACCCAAAGATTTGCAAACACTGCCTGAAAACTCTATCCTTCATTGTCTCCTATAGCTGAAACCATTTGCCAGATAGAGATATAGATGACTGAAGAAGCAGATGAAGAAATAAGGTATTCAGGAATTCTCCACTCAAATGACTTATTCATGCATTCTACTCTGTGCCTCGCCTGCTTTTTCTTACCAAATATGTATTCAAGAGAATCTTAAAACTTATGCATCATTTTCTTGAAGTATAGACCTGAAAATAATACAGAATTTAGGACACTTTTCACCTTTATGTATAAATAAACACCATATTACCAACATAAAAGTGTGGAAGAGGTGACCTTAGTTTTTGCCCTGATCTAGAAGGTATGATACAAAAGCCACAATTATCTTACTTGATAGTGTTGCTAAACTGTTATGTGTGCTCACCTAAATTTCAAAGTATGGCTGTCAAATCAATTTACACAATACTTTGGTCCCATGTGACATGTTTCAGAGAAAGCACACCCTAATAAATGTCATTCTTGATAGTGAAAATATCCCTTTATACTGTTCTTTAAGGAAATCACATGACGAAAGCTTTAATTTGGGGAAAGCATCACCAAATGAGCTTTCTATTTGCAGCATTCCTTCTTTGAATATTTGCTATAAGAAAATGTGCTTCTCATAGTGATCTGTAAATATACAGATGGAATCAGGGACATGGACGTTATCTCCATTTTTAGCTCTAATTAGAAAGTTGGTCGTTATAATAAAAACTCTAGTCAGGCTTATCTCAAGTCCACTATTCTATAAAATTTAAAGTCTTTGAACTTTGTATATCTTGACATTGTTTGAAAGAGATGAAAAATTAACATGTAAATGTTTTAAAACTCAACTTAGAAAACAATAAACAGGGAAGGAATTGATGGCAATGTTAAAATTGGTAGAAACTAAAATAATATCTAGGTGGCCAGCATCGCCACTTTTTCTTAGATGGAATGGGAGTGTCACATCTGAATGTGTGTGGTCTCAGTGGCCTCTAAACAAGTAAATGGCTTTCTAGTTATATGAAATCTTGAAGTTACTGGGGTTTTTTTGTTTGTTTGCTTAGTTTTAATATAATTACATTTCTCCCTTCTCTTTTGTCCTTCAAAATCCTCCCAGATAAGACTCTTCTTCAAATTCCGGACCTCTTTACTCATTAATATGTGTTTGTATATAAAAATATATTTCTAAATATAACCAGTTGAGTCCATATAATGTTACTTGCATGTATGTTTCCAAGGATAACTGTTTGGTACTGAGCAAACAATTTTTGCTGTACTCTTCCCCAGGAGGATCACCTCTCCTGCTCACAGTTTTACTCAGTCCTTTGTATAGAGTTGAGGCCTCATTAGCTTTTCCTAATCCAGTTTGACATGTTCCTTGGTGTCATCCTTGTTCAGCTCATATATCATATATGGGTGGTCACGTTGGTAGTACTTACAGGTGTCTCACTTAGGGTTTTTATTGCTGTGAAGAGACATCTTGACCAAGGATAAACCTTTTAAAGAAAACATTTAACTGGGGTAGCTCACTTACAGTTTCGGAGGTTCAGTCCATTATCATCATAGTGGAGAGCATGGGGTCATGCAGACAGACATGGTACTGGAGAAGTAGCTTAGAGTGCTAACAGTAGCAGGTATCAGGGGGTAGACTAACACACTGGTTGGTATCCTGAGCATAGGAAACCTCAAAGCCTGCCCTCACAGTGACACTCTCTCTTCAGTAAGGCCATACCCACTGCAACAGAGCCACACTTCCTAATAATGCCACTCCTTATGATATTAGGGGGCCATTGGTATTCAAACTACCACAACAGGTATAGCTTCTGATATTACTAGGAGGCACAATCTCATAGCAAACTCCCTGATCCTCTGGCTCTTACGATCTTTTCACCCTATCTTCCTCTATGTTACTTGAGCCTTAGGTACGCAACTGTTTCTTCAGCTATATCTACTGGTAATGGGCTCTGCAACTCTGCAGTTTAATTGATTATGGTTTTCCGTGGCTGTTCCCATTGATTACAAAGAGATGTTTGTTTGATGAGGGATGAAGACTACATTTATCTCTGGCTAAAATGACATAGATAGATAGATAGATAGATAGATAGATAGATAGATAGATAGGTAGATAGATAGATAGATAGATAGATAGATAGATAGATAGATAGATAGATAGATATAGATAGATAGCTTTTAGGGATTATGCTGGTTTAATAAATTGGAGCTTGTAGATTCTCCTCTGGTAATCATGATTTCACTAGCACTGAATAATTAGCTAAGGATTCTAGTACCAGGCATTATATGATATTATTGATTAAGCCTTAAGTACAATTAGAGAACTGTTGGTTACCTCCAAGGTATGTGTGCCGCTGCTGCACCTGTAATGTTATCCTACCATACTGGTCATTGATACTGTTCATAGGCGTCATCATTGGGGAGGATTGTCTACTACTTCTCTCCTTTGGAAGCATTCATGAGGTATTCTGGTACCACAAAAACAAGTCCTTGGAGAGGAGGCAGTCAGGTCAGTTCCAGATCATGGGTCTCTGGGCCCTCTTTCCGAAGCATGTGACATCTTCAAAAATATGAACTTACCTATTCCCTCTGAGGGCTGACTGAGGGCAATGAACAACAGGCTGTACACTTTGAGAGTCTCTTAGCCCTGGCCATCCACTGTAAAGAGGGCTTCTTATGTCTGGTATTGTCTGTGAGGTTTTCTGTTTTTTTTTTAATTTTTTTTATTTTATTTTAGTGTGTGTGTGTGTGTGTGTGTGTGTGTGTGTGTGTGTGTGTATTTGACTCTTGGAGTGAGCACTGTCAGCCAAGATGAGAAAAATTTATTTAAACTATGTATGTATATGCAATGAGAACCACATGCATTCTAGGTGTGTGTTTTTTAAGTTAATAGTTAATAAAAGGACTCATTGTGGCTTTTTCTGCTTTTCAGCTGTCCATACTGTTATTTTATTCATCTACCCCCTCTCCTATATTTATATTCCTTTTCCTTCTCTAAAGATCTCTCTCTCCATTTCCCCTATCAGATCACTTGTATCTTACCATTCTCTTTTACCCTCTTCCAATCTTCTGTATTTACCTCCCTAAGGAGTTTCATCTTTTGCATTTCCCCAATCAAATTACTTGTACCCTGCTATTCCGCTCTCTGTTGTTCCCAAAACTCCTTATCCTGGCAATGGTCCTGGTTTACTCCACTGGTTTCTGTAGTTACTATAGGCTCCGTGCTCCTATCTCATGATTTAGAGCTAAGAGACTCAAATAAGAGAGAATATCTTTTGTTATTTGGGATCTTTGTTACCTTGCTCAACATGATTCTTCTGTAGTTCTATCAATTTACCTGAAAAGTTGATGATTTTTGTTTTTCATTACCACTGGAAATTATTCCATAATATATTTGGACCACCTTTTTATTATTCGTTTCTTAGTTACAGCACATTTAGCTCCTGTCCATTTCCTAGCTATTGAGAAAAGAGCAACAATGAACACGGTAGAGCAAGTAACTCTGGGCTATGATATTGAATTCTCTGGAAAAATGCTAAGGAGTGCTCTAGCTGGGTCACATGGCAGATTTATTTTTAGCTTTTTAGAAAATTCTCTACAATGATTTGCATAGCAGCTGTACAAATTTGCAGTCCACCTCTAGAGAATGAGGCTTCCCTTTCCCATACATGCCCGCTAGTATTTGTTATCAATTGTTTTTATTAATCTTTGTCATTTTGACTAGAGGAAGATGAAATCTCAAACTTGTTCTAATTTTCATTTCCCCAATTTCTAGAGAAACTAGACATTTTTGAGATATTTCTTAGTATTTTTCTTTTGAAAAGTTTCTATTCAGGTCCCAATTTTTGAATGGGTCATTTTTTGACTTTTTTTTTTTTTTAGTTCTTACATGTATTCTGGGTATTAAACTCAGTGAGATGTATAGCTAGCAGTATTTCCCTCCCAATCTGTTGGCTTCCTGGAAGATTGTTTCTGTAGCTGTGGAGGTCTGAGTTTCATGAAGTCCAACTTGTCAATTGATGGCCTGAATTCTTCGGCAAATGGACTCCTACCTATTCAAGAAGTCTTTTTCTACAACTATGTCAGTCATGTATGCCTATATTTATTTTCTTCTTTCAGTTTCAGTGTTTCTGGTTTCCGGTTTGAGTATTTAATACATTTGGAGTTAGGTTTTGTGCAAAGTGATAGCGAGAGGTCTACAGTCACTCTTCTGAATGTAGGTGTCCTCTTTTTCCAGCACCATTTGTTGAAGATTCTTTCTTTTCTCCAGCATATGCTTGGGTATCAGATGATAAGTAGCTGAAGTTACATTTGTTAGTCTGTGGGAATTCAGTTCTGTTCTGTTCTATTAGTCTATGTGTCTGTTTTTGTGTCAATACCATACTGTTTTTATTGCTATGAAACTGTGATGTATCTTAAGGTCTGGAATTGTAATCTCACCAGTATTCTTTTCTTTGTTCAGAATGGTTTGGGGTATCAGGGGTCTTTTGTGGTTCCCTATGAATTTTAGAATAGTTTTTTTTCTATTTCTGTAGGAAGCAAGATAGAGATTTAAAAAACAAACAAACATATAATCAGTGTTAAATGAACACTTGCTTCCCCTCAGCAGTTTGGTGACAATGTTGCACAGACTATTCAGTATGAGCACCATCTGTTTTTGCCTATCAGTGTGTAGGCAAGTAGTTGCAATGGTCTCTGTGGCTCTTATAAAAAGTTGACTGCTATGTCTGTGAAGTATTACTATCCTCAAATCTCGCTCTTTGTCTTCTTGATAAGATAAATGTTAGCAAATATAACTGATGTGGGAGAAAAGAAAAAGAGCTTTTGTTGTTTGAACCCTCCATCTGATTAAAAAAAAACCTTTTATATTTCTAATTATAAATTTTTATAATTTCCCACTACAAATGTTCTGCATTTGAAATAAGGATGGCAAAAATTATGTCTATTTGAAATTCATTCATCTTCAAGATTGATTTTTGCCCTAGAAATGGGTATGGTGAGGCCCATACCTACATCACATATTCAGAGCCAAATGCTGAACATTAATTTTAAAATTTAAATTCTCTCTCTCTTTCTCTCTCTCTCTCTCTCTCTCTCTCTCTCTCTCTCTCTCTCTCACACACACACACACAAATACACACACACACACACACACACACACACACACACACACACACACCTTCTTCCAGTGTTAACCTCTGTCTCAGCCTCTCTCTTCCGGTTTTCTCTTCCTGTGCTTGAATATCCTCAACCTTTTGCTTCCTCTAACTTTTTCTCAAGTCCCCTTACATTTTTGTCAATCTTTTCTCTACTCCTTATTTTAAAGAAATCACAGAAATTCAATAACAGCAGCCCAGCCCCTAAATTGCAATTTTCAATATTTTATTAGAAAATGAAAGTGAGAGCTGCCTAATGATCCCAGGAGAAGACTCTCCCAATTTAACATAACCTCTAAACAACGTTTGAGAGGCAGTTTTGTAGGACCACAGTGAAGTGGGTATTACATAGCCACCATTGCAGGAGTAGTTTAAAGTCATATGCATTTTGGTTCCTCTTCTCTGCTTTTAGCACAGCCATGGGGTCTTATAGACATTTGCTCCTGGTACTGCTAGCTTCTCACTTTCATTTTTATTAAAAAACTAACAAGGAGCATTAAGCAGCTCCCTGTTTAATTTCCCATAGAAAAGCAATAGTTTTGAACAGCCCACTGGTGAGGGATATTTAAATGCAAAAATCACAGCTGTGCCAAATGTATGCGCCAGAGCGAAAAAGAGTTTCTTAATATGACAGGTTAATACCATGGATTTTTATTTCATTTGCCACTGAAACTGCTAATCAGAGAGAATTGGACTGTAGAAGCAGAGGTGAAATTGGGCAGTTGTTAAAATACGAAGGACACAGCTTGTCACAAGACCATAGCTTCTCTGGGTGTAATACCACGTTAGTATGGATGTTTTTGAATTGCTCAAAAATCCTTCCCTTGTGGAGATGCGCTTGACTAGCCACACTCAAGTGGGACATCTGGGAACTTCCTCTACAGACATGCTGAGTGAGTCATGGTTCCATCCAGCTCCAGGCTCAGGCTCTACCTTTCCCCAACAAATACAGCCACTGCATTAAGGCAAACCTAGAAATGATCTCACAGAAGAAATCTTTCTGTCAATCAGAATACTTGACTTCTCTTTGGCTCTCGTTACATGGGTAAAAAGTAAAATACTTGAGTGTAGAATTGATAATGTTGTAAGCACAGGTTTAATGAAAACTGTACCAACCCGGCATCTAAACCCAGTGGCCAGCCCTTCCCAGTCGTGGCCTGTAGGAAAAATCTCTGTCATTAATTTCAGCTGGCCTTGTTTTTTTTTTTTGGGGGGGTGGGGGGAGACAGGCTTCTAGAGAAGCAACTGCTTGTCTTTCACTTTACATAGACATACACACCATTTGAAAGCTGCGGAATTAATCAAATTGCTTATGACAGGAGACTGGGCAGAAAGCCCTCAATTGTCTCCAAGACCATGTGTAAAGTAGTGATGATGTCCACAAAATCTCTGCACAGCTTTCCTCTTAAATAGAAAGATGTTGGCAAGACAGACAAGTTCACTTTCAAAGTCAAAATTAACAATATCTTTCCACTCAATAAACAATTCTTGATAATTCTCAGTAAAAGCATCTTTAAAGCCCACTCTACAAGAAACAAAAAATGTAGTGATAAAATGACTCGTAATGACATCATTCCTCTATATTCACAAGATCACTCTTTACTCAGCCATAAGCAGAGAAAACAGGACCCTCTAAGTCACCATGATCAAACATCATATGAGCTCACAGACACTGGGTCTGCATCAGATCCTCTGAGTATATATTATAGCTTCCAGCTTAGTGTTTTTATGGGATCCCAGAGTATGTGAAAAAGTGGGTCTGATTCTTGGAACTACCTTTGGGCTCTTTTACTTCTATTATTTTGTCATGTCCAAATCTGCTATGATAGTTTTTGTCTTTTTATATTTTATGTTGTTATGTTTTATTATTATTACTCAGAAAACTGTTCTTTTTTTAATGAGAGAAAGGGAGTAGATCTATATGGGAGGGAAGAGCCAGCATATTGAGTTAGTGTTTCTTTAATTCAGTCAAACTGTATTTTTACAGTTTTGGACAATACACAGGGTAGTTGTGCTGGGAATGCAGAAACACCAAAAAAGAAGTAACAAGGAACTTCCTTCCTTAAAGAGAAAAGGACAAATATTCTTTGATTTATAAAATACTGCTTTTTAAAAAAAATACTTTCTTCTTATTTAAAATGAAATTTCAAGTGCTCTCTGTGCATTTTCTCTGCCTTCACTACTCAAGTTCCAGTATTCGGTTTAAAAGTCCAGATGCCCTACTGCTCCCGAGATCCGATATATACCCCCACCCAGAGTCTCATCCCCAGGTCTGTAGCAAGAAACCTACTGTAGTCCCCCTTTCTTCTCTGACTCCAAGCCCAAGAGGATCAAAAAGGTCTCTCCCAACTTTCCTTCCCTCAAATCTTCCCATTATCACATGATCCAACTCTAGCAGGCCTTCACTGGGAATTCATGAGCTAAGTAGGAAAAGCAAACAGGTAAGCTAACTAAAGGCCTCACCACCCCTCCTCCCATCCATACCCAATCCCCCATGTTCTCCCCAACTCTGCAACAGAACAGGAGCTGCGGCCTTCGTTCAACCTGCCCACTCCTCCTATGGATCCCAATGTTCATACCTTCATAACCTCCTTCCCCCAATCTGGTCACTTTATCCCATCCCTCCAACTTCAGCAGGCATCCCCTGCAAACCCATGGGCCACTCCCCTCAGAGTAAGAAGTAGGCTGAAGGCAGACCTACACCTCTGCTATTGCTACTGAGATCCAATCCCCATGTCTGATGTCCCTGTAGCAGAAACCCCCTGTGATCTCTCTTTCCTCTCTGACCCCAGCCCCAAAGTTCTTCAAACTTTCTTCACCCAACTAATCTCAGTATCCAAGCCTCCAACACCAGCAGACATTCTCTGTCAACATACCAGCTAAGCAGGTCAGTAAAACAGGCAACACAGAGTCATCATACTCTCTGAAAACCAGAGAAGAAACAGAAGCCAAGGAACCAAATACCCAAGCAAAAAAGACAAACCTAGAAATCAGAACCTAGGCTTTTAATCATCTCAAACCAAGTTGGCTAGATGCCAACTTAAAAACACAATCAAACTCTGCTGACTCCCCATGGGAGACCTTGCCTTGGAGGAGGCAGGAAAGAGGGGTGGGTTGGGGGGGGAGTCCTGGGGGTGGGAGGAGAGAGGACAGGGGAATCTGTGGTTGGTATGTAAAATGAATAGAAAATCTCTTAATTAAAAAAAAGAATTAGCTCAAAAAAAACCCCAAAAAACAAAACAAAACACAATCAATAACAGCCAAGGCAATATGTTTTTTCCCAGGGCACAGCTGCCCTACCACATCAGGCCCTGAACATTGCATCAGAGCTGTTAACACAAGAAAAAGACCTTAAAACAAAATATACAAAGATGAGAGAGGTCTCTAAAGAGAAAATGAGTGAATTGCTTAAAGAAATCATGGAAAACAAGAACAAACAATTGAAGCAAATGAATAAATCCCATTTACAAAGCCAACAAAACACAAACATTTGAGAGAAATGAAAACATTTCAAGACTTGAAAATGGGAATAAAAACAATAAAGAAAATACAAACAAGGGAATTCTGGAAATAAAAAATTTGGGGATTCAAGCAGGAACTACATAGGCAAACACCACCAACAGAATACAAGACCTAAAAGAAAGACTCCCTGGCATTGAAGATACAACAGAAGAAACAGATGCATCAGTTAAAGAAAATGTTCATTCTAAAAACTCCCAGCAAAAAACTTCTAGGAAATCAGAGATACATAAAAAGACCAAACCCAAGAATAATAGGAATAGAAGAAGGAGAATAACCCCAGCTTAAAGACCCAGAAAATGTTTTCAACAAAATCATAGAAGAAATCTTTTTCTAAACTAAAAAAGGAGATCCCCATAAAAGTACAAGAAGCTTACAGAACACCAAATGGATTGTACCAGAAAAAAATCCCCTTTGACATAATAATCAAAACACTAGACATACAGAAAAAAGAAAGAATATTAAAAGCTGCAAAGGGAAAAGACCAAATAACATATAAAGAAAGATGTATTAGAATTATATCTGACTTCTCAATGGAGACTCTTAATGTCAGAAGGATCTGGACAGATGTGTTGTAGACTCCAAGAGACCACAGAGGCCATCCCAGAGTACTATATGCAGCAGAACTTTCAATCACTGTAGATGGAGAAAATAAGATATTCCATGATTAAACCAAATTAAAATAACATCTATCTACAAATCCAACCTACAGAAGATGATAGAAGGAAAACTCCAACCTACAGAGGTTAACTACATTGGTGCAAACAAAGGAAATAAATAATCTCACACCAGCAAAATCAAAAGAAGGGAAACACACACACACACACACACACACACACACACACACACACACTACCAACAACAACAACAACAACAAAATAACAGAAACCAACAATCATTGGTCATTGATATCTCTCAATATCAATGGTCTGAATTCCCCAATAAAAAAGACTCAGATTAACAGAATGGATAGGAAAGCAGGATTCATCCTTTTGCTGCATACACCTCAACATCAAGGATAGACATTATCTCAGAGTAAAGGGTTGGAAAAAGCTATTCCAAGCAAATAGACCTAAGAATAAGCTGGTGTAGCTATTTTAATATCTAACAAAGAAGACTCCGAACCAAATCTAATCAGAAGAGATAGAGAACGACAGTACATACTCACCATAAGAAAAGTCCAGCAAGTAGGTATTTCAATTGTTAACATATATGCACCAAACACAAGGACACCCAACTTTGTAAGAGAAACACTACTACAGCTTAAATCATGTATTGACCCTCACACACAGATACTGGGCAACTATAGTAGCCTACTCTCACCAATGGACAGGTCATCCAGATAAAAACTAAAGAGAAATGCTAGAGCTAACAGACATTATAAACCAAATAGACCTAACAGATATTTAACCAAACACAAAAGAATATACCTTCTTCTTTAGACTTCATCAATCTTTCTTCAAAATTGGCCACATACAAATCAAGTCCACACAGATACAAGAAAATCTAAATAACTCCCTGAGTCTTATCTGACCACTGTGAATTAAAGCTAGATATCAAAAACAGTAGAAAGCTTACAAACTCATGGAAACTGAAAAACTCTCTAGAAAATAAAAAAGGTGTCAAGACAGATATAAAGAAAGAAATTAAAGACTTTCTAGAATTCAATGTAAATTGAATGCATGGCATACCCAAACTTATAGGACACAATAAAAATAGTACTAAGTGGAAAGTTCATATGAGTGAGAATTGTTGAGACCAAGGTTGGAAAAAGCACAGGGACAAATAGCCAAACGAATGGAAACACATGAACTATGAACCAATAGTTGAGGAGCCCCCAACAGGATCAGGCCCTCTGGATAAGTGAGACAGTTGATTAGCTTGATCTGTTTGGGAGGCATCCAGGCATTGGGACCAGGACCTGTCCTCAGTGCATGAGCTGGCTGTTTGGAACCTGGGGCTTAAACAGGGACACTTGGCTCAGCCTGGGAGGAGGGGACTGGACCTGCCTGGACTGAATCTACCAGGTTGAACTCAATCCCCAGGGGAGTCTTTGCCCTGGAGGAGATGGAAATAGGGGGTGGGCTGGAGGGAAGGGGGGGCAGGCGGCAGGAATGGGGAGAACAAGGGAATCCATGGCTGATATATAAAATTAAATTAAATTATAAAATAAAAAACATACAAGAAAACCAAGAAAACAAAATAAACCACACCCCAAAAGAAAAAAAAATGGAGAGCTCTCATACTAGCAACTTAAGGGCATACCTGAAAGCTCTAGGACAAACAGAAGTAACCACACCTAAGATGAGTAGACAGCAAGAAATTATCAAACTCAGTGCTGAGATTAATGAAATAGAAACAAAGAGAACAATGCAGTGAAACAATGAAATAAAAAGTTGGTTCTTCAAGAAAATCAACAATATAGATAAACCTTTATCCCAACTAACTAGAAGGTACAGAGAGTATAGCCACATTTACAAATTCAGCAATGAAAAATGGGGACATAAAAACAGATACCAAGGAACTCTAGAGGATCATAAAAATATAGTTTAAAAACCTGTACTCCACCAAATTGGGAAGTCTAAAAGAGATGGATAATTTTCTCAATATGTACCAATTATTAAAGTTAAATCAAGATCAGATAAACAATTTAAACACCATAACCCCTAGTGAAATAGAAGCAGTCATTAAGTCTCCCCAATTTAAAAAAAAAAAAAAAAAAACAAAAAAACAGGGCCAGATGGTCTTAGCACAGAATTCTACCACATTTTCAAAGAAGAGTTAATGTTATCAATAATCCTCAAATTACTACACAAAATAGAAACATAAGGAACACTGCCAAATTCAATTTCTGAGGCAACTGCTACCCTGATACCCAAACATAAAGACCCAACAATGAAAGAGAATTACAGACCAATTTCTGTTATGAATGTAGACGAAAAATACTCAATAAATCACTTGCAAACCAAATCCAAGAGCAACATAAAAAAGATCATCCACCATGATCAAGTAGACTTCATCCCAGAGATGCAGAAATGGTTCAATATATGAAAATCAGTCAGTGTAGTCCACCATATAAACAAACTGAAAGAACACATGTACACACGTTCATCTCAGTAAATACAGGAAAGGCCTTTTGCAAAATCCGTCATCCTTTCATGATAAAAGTCTTGGAGAGATTAGGGACACAGGGACATACATAAACATAATAAAGGTAATTTAACAAAGCTACAGTCAACATCAAATTAAACAGTAAGATACTCAAAGCTATTTCCCTAAAACCAGAAACAAGACAAGGTTGTCCACTCTCTCCATATCTATTCAGTATAGTTCTTGAAGTTTAGCTAGAGCAATAAGACAACTGTAGGAGATCAAGGGAATACAAATTAGAAAAGAAGAAATCAAAGAATCATCATTTGCAAATAATAAGATAGTATATAAAAGTGACCCTAAAAATTCTACCGTAGAATGCCACAGCTGATAAATATTTTCAGTAATGTATCTGGATACAAGATTAACTAAAAAAGACATTAGCCCTCATATGCACAAATGACAAACAGACTAAGAACAAAAGCACAGAAGCAACCTTTCATAGTAGCCTATATATATATAAAATCTCGGGGTAACTCTTAATAAACAAGTGAAAGATTTGTATGATAAAAACTTCAAGTCAGACATACATACTAGAAAAAAGACGTCTTCAGCAATGACTGCATGTAGAAGAATGTAAATAGAATCATAGCTATGATCCTAAACAAAACTCACAAAACCAGATATGCTGAACATGATAGAATAGACAGTGTTGAATATCCTTGAACACATTGGCTCAGAAAATAGCTTACTGAATAGAACACTAATAGTTCAGACACTAAGATCAACAATTAATAAATGGGACCTCTTGAAACTGAAAAGCTTCTTCTGTAGGGCAAAGAAACGTGAAGGCCTGTAGAATGGGAAAAGATTTTAACCAACTCCAAATCCAATAAAGGGCTAATATTCAAAATTAAAATATAAGGAACTCAAAAGACTAGATATCAGAAAAAGATCCAATTTAAAAATGGGATACAGATCTAAACAGAATTCTCAATAGAGGAAACTGAAGTGGCTGATAAACACTTAAAGAAATCTTCAACATCTTTAGCCATCAGAGAAATGCAAATCAAAACTATCTTGAGATTCTGTCTTACACTTGTCAAAATGGCTAAATACAATAACACAAGTGACAGCTAACGCTGGTAAGGATTCAAAGCAAGGAAAACAGTCCTCCATTGCTGCTTGTACAGCCCCTCAGAAATCAATATGGTGGCTCCTCACAAAGTTGGGAATTGATCTACCTCAAGATCCAGCTGTACCACTCTTGGACATATACCCAGAGGATGCTCCATCCTTCCACAAGGATACTTGCTCAACCATGTCATTGTGGCTTCATTCATAATAGCTAAAAACTGGAAACAACCTAGATGTCCTTCAACAGAAGAATGGATAAAGAAAATGTGGTGTGTTTACAAAATGGAGTATTACTCAGCTTTTTTTTAAATGACATCATGAAATTTCCAGGCAAATGAATGGAACTAGAACAAATTCATCCTGAGTGAGGTAACCCAGACTCAGAAAGATAAATATTCAATTTATTCACTTATAAGTAGATATTGGCCATTAAATAGTGCTAAACAACCTACAATCCATAGACCCAGAGATCTTAGGTATAGAGGAAGGGACTTGGAGATGGGAGATGACACATAAATATCCATGGGAGAGTGAAATTGATTAATGGGTGGACTGTGTGCTGGCAGGGAACCAAATAGGAGGATCAGGTGTGGAAGGAAGGGGAGACAGGGTTGAGGAAAGAATGTGTAGACAGCTGGTATTAAGGGGCATTTGAGGGATGGTATAAAAACCTAGTGTAGTGTAGATTCCCTAAAATATATTAATGTGATCCACATGCGTTCTCCTGATAATGGGGGAGATGGTGTTCCAACTGCCTATCTTCTGTCACTAGAGGAGGCTTGCAATACCTAGACTGGGCTGCATTCAATTGAGTTGTTGGCCAACATTGACTGATGGAAATCCTAAACAACCAAGGCTGTTGTTAAGGCAATGTATTGCTCTCTACAAACTGACAGTGGAGCCCCATTGCTGAGGACAACAGCCACAGGACTGATTGATCATAGAGACTTCACCCCTACCTTCTTGTGTCTTTGGTGTAGGGAGGTAATCTGAAGGTTACCAAAAGAGAAACTTAAACACCATCTTAGCCACAAAGCCTTTGACCTTTGACAGTCTGTCCCACCTGCAAGATATGCTAGGGCAATGGTGGCACAGAACTTGGGGAAGTAGCCAACCAACATCTGATTCAACATAAGTCTGATCCCACTCTAGAGACAGAATCCATATCTGACATTGCTTGCATGACCAAGAACTAGAGACTACATAATCTAGAGACCTAGTGTAGAACTAAATGCCATGTGTAAAAAAAAAAAAAGGTAGCAATAAAATGAATCCTAATGATATTCTTCTATAATCATAGATCATTGCCTTATTCAGTTATCATCAAACAGAGAAGCGTTCCTCTGTATCCGAGAGTAACAGATGCAGAGATCCACTGCCATGCATTACCTGAAGAGAGAGTCCTTGGAACATACAGCTCTAAATGGGACATCTCCATCAAATCCCTGCCCTCAGAGTCCAGGGAACAACAAGGAAGAAGAGGTGGAAAGAATTTAAGAATCAGAGAGGATGGAAGACAGCAAGAGTTCAGTGCCCTCTGAATCAACTGTGCAAGGCTCATATGAACTCACAGAGACTGAGGTATCCAGCACAGGGCCTATAAGTTTCTGTACCACGGCTTCTGTGTACATGTTATAGCTTTCAGCTTAGTATTTTCATGTGACTCCTGGGTGTGTTTATGAGCGGGTTTCTGAATCTTGTGCCCACACTTAGGACTCTTTTCCTTATGTTGTATTGTCTTGATGTGATAGTTTTTGTTTTATCTCATTTATTTTGTCATGTTTGAGTGTTATCTCCTACAAGACTCTGCTTTACCAATGAAAGATAGAAAGGTCCAGAGGGGAGGGGAGATAGGGAAAAACTTGGAGGAGTAGAGGGAGGGAAAAATGGGATTATTTATTTATTTATTTATTTATTCATTTATTTATTTATTTATTTGATTTTTCAAGACAGGGTTTCTCTGTGTAGCTTTGCACCTTTCCTGGAACTCGCTTTGGAGACCAGGCTGGCCTCGAACTCACACAGATCCTGCTGGCTCTGCTTCCCGAGTGCTGGGATTAAAGGCGTGTGCCACCACCACCACCACCACCACCACCACCACCACCACCACCACCAGGGATTTTTTTTATATAAAAAAAATGAATCTATTTTCAAAGGAAACAAATTTTAAAAAATGTTGAGACCCACTGCTGCCTAAATGTCACCAGAATATGAGCCAAGCATTTAGACATTGTAACTGTAAATAAAGGGGCAATGACTACAGATGAAAATGAGTCCCCAAAGAAAGCAAAGTTCCACACAGACACAAAGTAGGAGTACATGGTGCCACAGGAGAAAGGAAGAAAATGTTTTCTCTAAGCTATGTTCTGTAATTTGGGGAACAGATCTGTGCTTTAAATTTAATTCTCTAATCTGCTACACAAACTTCTTGAAGACATTATCAGAATGGGTGATGTTCTTGATAAACTGAAAAAGCCCTTTTCAAATATTGTACAGCTCCTATTTTTGTTAATGAAAACATAGAGGTCAAAGTTCGAAGATAGAGTTCACAAAAGAGAAATGAAAAAGAAAGAAAGAAAAAGAAATATATCTATAGAAATAACTAATTAAAGGAGAGACAAAAAGCAAACAAACAAACAAACATTTTTTTTTCCTTCCCAAGAAGGAAACAAGTAGATCACACGGATGATTGTAAGAAGAAACCTGTTGTCGGATGACCCTGTTCTTGTTGTTCCCTGCCCTTGTATATAGACAATGCAGCACTTGACATCTGACGATGACATAGTCTATCATATACATGTCAGGGATCACAGCTGAGTGTTTTATGAAACTGAATTTTGGGAACTTGTTCAACTATATCAGTGATAATAAAACATGAACTTTTATATTCAGATGCCAAACTTTTTATCTAAAAATCTAAAATATTTTTAACTTCTAAGTTACAACTTTGAACTTCAAATTTCTTTTTTTTTTAAATTCTCTATTGTCCTTTTGAAAGAATCTTCCATGCTCACACCCTTAAGACAATATCTCCATGCAGGAGAAATAGCCATTGGTTCAACCTAAGACAGTACCACTGAGAATTTAATTTCTGAGTATAAAGGTAAAACTGTACATAGTTAATTTATTGAACATCTCATCTTTTTCTTCTCCTCTTCCCTCTTCCTGCAAACCCAAATGCATAAGCTGTGTACATGGACAAAGCCTTCTCTTTCATTTCTGTCCTTTATTGCTGAACAGCTACAGCTTTAATACTTTGCAAACTGAACACCTAGTGCTTGGGTCTAAACTTAAAGGCTAGGAGATATATCCCCATTCCAATCTACTGCCATTGAAATTTTCTTCAAAAAGAAAAAAGTGGCGTCAGCAAGATTTTTCAATGTACAAAATCTTGAGCCGTCCTTTATTCCACATCAATTCAGCAATCATTTATGAACAAATTCCCTTTGCAAGAAATCAGAAATCAGGGAAGTTTCTGACCTCAAAATATAAAGCTATAGGAATATTTGGAACATTTACATGAAAGAATCAGCCTAAAGAGAATTATATTATCAGGAGAGTTCCCAGTTCCCAGCTCACCGAGGGAAGGAAATGATTGATTCACATGTTCAATAACCCACTTGATCAGATGGGGCTCCTATGAATATTACTGCCTTACCAGTCTCTGAGTTCTAGCAAGGTTAGCCCAACCTAAGAGCCTGGGACAGGAAGGACGTAAGCAGATGCAAAGTTCCAGCTACGTCCCACCTTCTCCTGGAGTTTCCCAAAGAGCTAGCATATATCTTCTCAGTCCTAAATCTGAGAAGTCTAGCACGGACTAGCCCCTAAGGGTGAATGAAAACAGTACCTCAGGCTGATAGGTGCTATGAGTACATCCCACCCCCATCAGACCCTCACATCCTACCCATCCTTCCACCCTGAACACACGAAACCTTCCCAAGAGCTCAATGAAGAATGCTCAGACAAAAGACAAAGATACTTGCTTCTCCTTGGTGAAGAAAAAAAATGAGAAAAGACACTCAACATATCTTCAAACTAAGTGGTGGGATTATTTTCCATACATGCCCAGTCCACAAGAACTAGAGAAAGTGTCTCGTTTTTGATGTATAGATTTGAACACAATGCATGAAGAAAAATGAAGAATCATGGGGAAATATTCACAATGAAGCGACAAGACAAATCTCAGGAAGCCATCTCTAATGAAATGAAGTTGTAGGGCTTATCTAATGAAGAATTAAAAGTCATTGACATAGGATGCTTATCAATATAAATAAAATAATTAATAAAAATCAGAACTTCATATGAGAAGTTCCAGAGAATAGTTAGAATATATGAGGTATGAGAATATCCAGACATACTGAGTAGGAATCTTAGCTGTATAGTCACAATACTGAAACAGAAATTCACTGTAAGAATTAAAGTCATGATAACACTGGGAAATAAAATATGAGCTCAAACACAGGCAGTTGACAATAAATTAGTCAGAAGAACAAAGAGAAAAACAGATCAAAATAATAAAGAAAGTATAAGGGATGTTTGGACCTTAGTTTAGACTAGTTTAGACAAAACTGAAATACATGAAACAAAAGAAATAAAGCATCCAAACAGGTACCTAGAAAAATAGTAACTGAAGATTTCCTAAAACTCTGTGAAGAAAATGGACAACCAGGTCCAAGCCTTTTGAAATGAGACATACCTAAAGAAATCCATGTAAAGATTCATTATATTCAAATCTCATATTTCAAAAACAAAGAATCTTTGAAAAGTAAGAGGAAAGCATAAAGGAAACTTCCAGCCAAGCAGGATACCGGAGGGTAGGAGAGAGTTCTGCCTTTTATCTTACTGGGGAGATGAAATATCAACATGTAAAAGATAAAAATGAGAATTTTGTTTTATGCCACAGAGAAAGAAAATCAATCTAAAATGCTTTGCAAATAAATGTAAGACAAAGTACTCTAAAATTCCTCCAAGAAAACCTATGGATTACTATTATTATGGGGTTTCTGCAGTAATATCATGGATCTGACACCTACAAAATAGGCAAGAAGAGGAAAAAGAAAGAAGAAATAACTCAAACTAAAATGTTCCATACAGAAAATGAAACAAAAGCAACACACAGAAACACAATCCTAGGCATTTATAAAGCATGTATGTGATACATGATTAATTTCTAAAATACAAATGAAAAAGAATTATCCGCCTGAGGGATGAAGAAGCAGAAAGATGGTAAGAGCTAGAAGGTGTGGAAGACCGTTAAAAAACAGTGCTTTCCAGAATGTCAAGGTGGTTGCACATACACATTCACCTTGGTGATGGTGGCCTATTCAGGACCTGCACAGAGTCAAGTTAGTCAAACTTCCAGCAAGGACTGGGAAGTGGCTTATGAGGCCCCACCCCTAGCCAAGAAGCTGTTGGCAACTGATGACTGTTGAGGGAGAGAAAGTCATTTTTTTTTCAGGGATATTGTCCTAGGTAAGTTGTCCCTGATTCCATCAATGCCCTCACGTACTTGTGCCTATGGGCAGCATTAATTGGATTTAGTGGGTTAAAAAGAGAGGAGATGAAGTTGGGAGGGAGATATGGTAGAGGGAGGAGTTGGATGGGTAAGTGTGAGATATATATGTATTAAATTCTCAAAGAATAAATTAAAAACATATTTTAGAATATGATTCCTATAGAAAAGTTCTCAAGAGAAAAAAATTTAAAATGGACTGACTTAAAAGTAGACTTGTATAGGCATAGCTCCACAAACAAAAATAGCATATGAAATGTTGTGTGATATTTTCCAAAAGGATAAAATTTCATAAATCTTCCCAAATGTTTGTTTCTGCTGTTCTCTACAGACATATAAGGCAAATGGTCTCTTTGTAGTCCAAGTTCAATTAAAAATTAAAACTGGCTTTGGAGTTGGAACGTGGCTCTCTTCTTCTCTAAACCCAAGTATACTTGTTACAGAAAAATCCAAAATCTCTGTCTCATGTCAGAAGAGCCACCTGATGTGGGACAAAAGAAAAACCAAAATGCCACTAATCTCATAATCCTTTGGTTTTATTTTGACTCTTTAAAACTTTTCTTAAGGTATAAATATTATCTCAAAATTTATGACATATATATAGATATAGATATAGATTTAAATTTTCTGTTGTGATATTAGTGGTCAGATAGAGCACTAATTCTAGAAAAAGGCTTAATATAACTTTCTGTACATGATGTTGGGTTTTAGGCTCTGTCAGATAACTAGAAATTACGTTTTTGTACTCTGGATGTACTTAACAAATTGTGGTCCTTTAACCACTCCAAGATCTGCTGCATATAACATTTAAAATGTTTAAGTTCTCTGCAGTAAACCATGACCATTTCTATCAGCAACCTTTGAAGTCTCCAAAAGGATAATGGGGCCTCACAACAACAATTCCACCTGGATTGTGGTAATGCCACTAAGCTGACAAACACCACCAAAAATTCGGGTTTGGAATGCAAACTGCTCAGGACAATTTCAAGGTGTCTAGATGAATTGGTCCAACCTCATGCACTACACCAGCCAGGACTTCAAATAAGCCCAACATTTTCACATTACACATAGACTGGCAGCAAATGATACAGTTAGATATCCCAGGATTTGACCATTATTTCAATTTTATCAGGGTCCTCCCAGAGAAGCCATCAACCCCAGACAAGAGGAAGGAATCAACATTACATGATGCCCACATTCCCAAGAGGTGGGCTGGATAGTTTTTGGTCATTAAATGGGTTATGGATATTCGTCCTTGTTTAGGGGGGTTGATTACAAGTTGTTATTGGTAATGGTCAGAAAAAAGGCTGAACAAAAGAGATTAGATTCAGGGAACTCATTTTGAAAAAGAAAAGGGGGGATATAGAAATGATAGCCTAAAAGGGTAGATTATTAGATCTACTTTTAAAGCAAAATAAGCAATTCCTAGTCTTAAATTATTTTACATTGATATGGCTTTTTGTATATTGATACAAATTTGAGATTATTTTTGTTATACTGTGTAGATATTTCTGCTCTTGTTTAAGATATTTTTATATTGATATAAATTTAAGGTTATTTTTGTTAGAACATGCTGTACATATGTTTCTACTCTCGTTTAAGATATTGTACCTATGCAGCTCATTTAACAATGTAATGTAAATTTCTAGTCTTTGAAAGTTATTGTTACAAACTATTTAGGACAATAAAGAAATACAGGTTAGTAGTAAGTCACCTATTACAATCAAACTTGTAGTCATGTTAGGTTTGCTTTCACAGTCAAACAGAGATACATTTTAGATAAATAGATGGTCTTCAGACACTTCAGAGATCGACAGATTAAAATGTTTTAATAATATAAGTTGTTTTTTTTTTTTAATGACAATGAGACATGTCTGCTCCTGGCAGCACCAAGAAATGGGCATTGAAGAAACTCCACATGGAGTTTACTTTCTTTGTCACAAAAGTTAGCCACTGGGCAAGAAAGTGCCTTTACCTCAACTGCTGACAGTATTTTGTCCAAATTGGACAAGCAGGACACAAAAGAACGTGACTGCCCAACTTTGCCACAATTAAGCGGGACAGTCCTTCAAAATTCCTGCTTCATGGAAAAGTCTGCCAGATATTCTAGGCCTATAGGCCAAATATGGATGCCCCAATGTTACAGAGGAACCTTGGGTGACTGTCCAGGCAGCCAGCTGTTTCTGTCATTTCTTAGTATTAAAAGTTGTTTGCTCTGTACTTCCTGTTTACTCAGGTAATATCATATCCTTCTCAGGTCTCTGATGGAATTAAAGATTAGACAGTTATAGTTTTTCTTGATACCAAATTCATAAAATAAATTCACAAAAGGGGTGTAAAGTGTGTAAGGTTGAGAGACATAAAAAGATAGTTTTAGATTGGTATACAAGTTAAAGCAGAAAGTGAATTAGGTACAAAACCTTGGACTCACCAAAATAAGATAGATAATGGAGTATTTTCTCCGAATTTGCCAAAAGCAAATGGATTGGACATTGTTAATATAACTATTACCTATATATATATTTGCATATAGTTACTGTACTTATTGTATATAGTTTTACTATGTTAGTTAGAACCTTCCCTCTTTATTTAGACAAAAAGGGGTAAATATTGTGTGAGTCAGGGGATGGAGCTAGTCACTAGTTGATCAAAATTAACCATTGAAGTCTTAGATTGAGGACAGATAGGAGACAGGAAATAGTAAGGTGGAGCTGAGAGAGGATTTCAAGTCTTTTGGATTGAAGAATAGAAGAGAGAGGAGGTCACTGGTAACTTCTTCACTTCTCTGATTATTCAGGTTCTTACTTCAATATCAAACTGCCAATTTTTTATTGTTAAAAATAATTAAACACTTCATGAAAAAAGGTCACTAGTTCTTAAAAAAACAGAAAATCATCACTTTATACCTGTAAAGTTGTCTATAATAAAAATAATAACAAAACAACAAATGTTGGTGAAACTTTAGAGAAGTCACAACATTGCACACTTGTGATGTAAATGCAAAATAGAGTAGCTCTATGGAAAGAAATATGGAGATTCCTCAGAGAAAACAGAGATCCATAAATTCACAGAAATAAAAATAAGGATCCTCCCCAAATATTAACACTCCTACAGTCATTGAATTCTATTCACAGCAGCTAGGATATATAAATGACTTAAATGACTAGACTACTGACTTTCCCTCTCTCAGCAGTCATAACATATATATTACACATATATATTATATTATATATTATGTAATAATATCCAGGCATCCTTAATCCTGTGTACATATTTAAATCCTAAAAACACTTTTCCAAGTAAAATAATCTGCTCATAGAAAGACAGACACTGGGGCCTAATAATTGTGCACACCAGTAATCAACTTGAGGCTAAAGACCATCCTGGGCTGTTTTTTATTACACAACATCTTGCCAATTCAAAAGTGCTTTCTTGGAGTCAAGGGGATTTCTAGAACAGGCTCTGCAGCACAGGGCAGCTCCACAGAGCTTAAGTCCTGCAGACACAAGCTTAAGAAGGCTTTCAAGAGAAGTGGTATAAAATCCAAGCACTTCACTTCCATTAGTTGTGAGACCATGGCCTTTTATACCTTTCATAAAAGAGAGGACTAGGTGGGGACCCAGAGGGAGGTGGTTAAGACCTAGCTGTTGTCCTGCTTGGAGATGTGGTGTTGACAATGGGCAGGAAGTTTTGCCTTGGGTTTTGCCTAATTATCATGTACCTTTTTTTCTGATATTTATTCCCTCACCTGAAAAATAAAGCTATAACCCTGTCTGTAAATACCTTATGAGTATGGCATAAGACATATCAAGATTTAGAAATAGCAGTAATAACATAATGATGATAATTATTAGTGCTACATGCTCTCTCTGTATTCATTTGATATTGTTTCTGAATGCTTAAAACTAGTTAGTTCATTGACATGTGGACTGTTCATGGTGGTGTAGAGCAGAACATTTGTGGGTCCTTTTTGATGCCTAACTGTTTCTCATTCATTGTTATTTTTAACATATGGATTCAACATCTACACACAGACCAAACCTTTTTCATAACACTTCAGTTTAAGAAAAAACATTGCTGACTTTACCTGAGACCTATTTTGGCCACACTAGGCTGAGACACAGATCAGTGTCTGGCCCAGGCATTATTAGAGAAGCTCCCTCTTGCAGTTACTCCCTTTCAACACAGAGACCCTCAACTGGAAAATGGGCAGAAACAGATTTTGAAACATTCAGTTTTAAAATGTCTTCATCAAATTCCTCTCCTTATGGCTCAGAGAGCTATACTGAAGAAGAGATGGAAAAATTGTAACAGCCAGAGGGGATAGATGACACCAAGAAAATAATGTTTTACAGACACAACAGGACTGACACACATATGAACTCAAATAGACTGTAGTGATATGCACAGGGTCTGCACAGTTCAAATTAGATGGGGTCCCCGTGCTGAGAAGTGGAAGTAGACATGAGCTCCCATCTTTAGCTAATAAGCTATCTCCAATCACCATCCACATTAGGAGGAAAAATTAGTTTTCTCCAATGGAGTCTCACTGGGTATACAAACCACACTTGAGACCAGGCCTCATGCCTGGAAATAGATGACCAACACAAAATGAACTCAATGAAATATTTGTAGAGTTTTTTATTCTCACATTGTTTTGTTTGAGCAGCAATTTTTTTTATCCTACTGGTCTTTTGCTTATAAATTATGGCTTCTGATTTTGTGGGGTTTTTTTGGGGGGTTGATTTGTTTTATTCTGATTTTTGTTGTTATTGTTGTTTGCTTGCTTGACTGATTTCTGGAGATAGAGACAATGGGCATGGAGTTGAATGGATGAGGATCCGGGAGGAGTTGGGGGAGGAGAAACTGTGATCAGAATATATTGTATGAAAAAATTCAATAAAAAAGAAAAAAATTGAAAAAACTAAAACAAAAACAGAAATGGAAAGCAAGCAAAGCAGAAAGAAATATTAAAAAGGGAAAGACAAAGAGGGGGCATTCTATAGGCTAATGGAATACAGCCTTCAAACAGCTGAATTCTTTATAGCTCCTAAGCAATTGGCGTAAAACTTGTGTCAATGAATGAACACACTGTGATGATCTTCAGTGCAACACAGAACCAACAGTCAATGTTTATCTGTTGTTATACAACTAAAATTTTGTTGAGAGAGTGGATGTCATGCCATGAATTATAATTACAACCAAATAATGTTACAAATGGCCCCTGAAGTTCAGAGATGAGTCTGCTCATTTCCACTCTCCTGCAACACTCAAACAACTGAGACCCCCAAGAATAGCTTTCTTCTTTTGGACAAAGGTGAAAGAATGGCCATGATTAAGCTCTGCAATGTTTACAAGAATAAGGCCAATCTGTACAAGGTACCTCTCCTCGGCTTTCCCATCTCATTCTGAAATGGCAGTGTGCTTTCTAGGGCAAAGTGTCTTTTAAACTCACCAAGTGGGTTTGTATAGATCCTCTGGCAAAACCTTAATTATTCACATAATTAGGTCAAACAATAGATGTGCTCAATTCTGGATAATGAAGTTTCAATTTTCCAAAGTAAAAATTGAGAGTTTACAAATGTGTGGCTTCTAGTATTTTGTGTTTAACATTTTTGGCTTGTTTGTTTCTTGACTTCTACATATTTATTTGAAAATCTTTATAGGAAGTGTTCAATTTTGGGGAAGTCATAATTTATAAAACTAAATGGATTCCTTTCTTTGGAGACAATAGGACATTTGTACCTAATATTGGTTATAAATGACACCATAATGTCAAAAGAGGCTTATTGCATGCATTTTTATTTTTAACAGAGGAGGGCGTGCTTTCTTCTAGCTACACTCTCTTTTTACAAGTGCTCTAAGGTTCTGTATTCCAGATCTGACTTTAGTGCAGACTTGCTGCTAGAAACTTTTGTGTTTCATCTTCGTATTCTTTACCTGAGAGTATCTTCCTACTCTAACCACTGTCATTTCCTCCCTCTTCTCTTGCCCATCCTTTTCTTTCAGAGTTCAAAATATCTCCAAACATGAGCCTCTGGTTATTCATATGCATTGATAAGTGTGTGCCTCTTGGTAAGTATTGAAGCATGGAAACATGTGTCTTCCATAAACAGTTTTTTGGAGTCTTCAGAATTCAGACCCTGGACTTGTGTGCATGCAGAAGAGAAGTTCACTGGCAAACAGGGATTGGGTATCTTGAAAGCCAATGGCTTCAAGCATTGAAGATACAGCTAGACTTGTTTGGGCAGTATTTACTCAGCTCACTGTGCCAAAGAATCAAAGGATAGGGATTCTGGGAAGGTTGTGTAGGGACAGACAGGTCGTCTAAGACTGGTCCATCCCAGACAAACAGAACAGGGAGCAAAAGCAGTGTCTGAGTGAAGTGCCAACTCATTTCCTGTACATTAGAACTCCAGTTCATCTAGAAGCCTGGGCCTGGGAAAGAAGGCAAACTGACTAAATATCTCCAAACTGATTCTCTAATGGTTAACAGTGGAAAGCATTTGTGTTTGTTTGTTTTGTTTAAGTTTCATTGTTATTGTTTTTACTCCATTTTTTTAAAGAACTTGAGGTCTCTCTTTCCCATAAATAGTAGCTTTATTAACTAATTCTTTCAGAATTTCACTTTTTTCTCCCAATATACAAAAAATATTCTTTGTTTTAAAAAATATAGAAAATAATCCAAAGTAAAATATAAAAATAAAAATTCATATTTTATCCTTTTACTTGAAGAGACCCACTCTTAAAACTATTATTTGATGTTGACTTTCTTCTTGGTATGTTATGGCTATAATTTACACACACACACATATCTCTCTCTAATGTGTCTATGTCTCTATCTCTAACATATATCTCTTTCTCTCTTAACATACACACACACACACACAAACACACACACACACACACACACACACACACACACACACACACACACAC